>LAPY01002477.1:35860-50166 GCA_000970635.1 Eragrostis tef
CATATGTGGGTGGGGGCGGCATCCGGCTCGCCGATTCGGCTCGGCCGGTCGGCCCAGCTGCTTTTCAGAATTTTCTACGAAATAGTTTTGAAAGATTAATTTCGAAAAAATACAGACTCACACAAGCACAGAAGCACTCACCTTATAAATATGCGCACATCCTACCCCATATGAATGACAATGAGATACTAGACCGGTTCGTCTTAAACATTTACGAAGTCACAACATTTGTCTTATAGTCGACGGATTTGTTTCAAGATCACTATAAAAAATCTGATTCTTTGTGATTATATATTTTATAAATCAAATCATGTTATAAAAAGCAGTTCATCGCATATCGCACGCTAAGTGACAAAAGTAATTAATATTTTCTTCACTGAATTAACTTCTTTTTTGACAATATTTGGAGTTTGTTTTGTCACTATGACCTAGAAAACATCACAATTTGTCAATGTAGAAAAAACAGGATAAATTTTCGATGTCAAGTGATATGGATATGACGTGTATCCAATGTGGCAGTCTTACTCAATTTGGGCTTGGCCCATGACGATCACATTTTTTACCTCATTACATACCTACTTTATTAGCCTAACCATTAGCTATAGTTTGGACCTAGCTCATTTTTGTGATGTTTTATAATACATCAGGTCTATCCGGTTGCAGCACCACTTTAGCTCATCGTTTTTGAATCGGGAGAGCCTAGTATCAGATGACTAAACAAAAAGAAGAGACAGTTTTCTGATACCAAAAACTAGCTTCAAACGGTAAAAATGTCCAGGCATGTGGACTGAGTGATTCCTACATTTGAAGATACTGTAGTATAGCATAACATAACTACCTTTCCCCGTTCTGTTGCTGAAATGACTGAATTCGAATTCATATGGGGGGAATAAGAAGATTCTTCCCAGAGTTCAAATTTTTATTTGGAGGCTTATGACCAGAAATATTGCATCAGCAAAGAGAGTTAAGAGTAGAATCATTAATATCTCTAGATGCAATAATGTGGAAAATGATGAGCATTTTTTTATGTGAATTTTCTCGTGCTGTTTGATTTATGTATCCAATAGCTATAAGAACTGATTGCTTACAAGTCTCATGTGCCCACATTCTTAGTTATATGCTCGAAAACTTAGTCTCTCAAGATCAAATTGATCTTGCCTTTCAATATTTTGTGGTTTATTTGGAAGGCAGGAATGATCACATATTTCATAATAAAACTGGCCAATCCATTCAGTCATCTTTCAAGCTAAAGCTGCACAAAAGGCACAATGTGAAGCTTTTACATTTGATGAGGATGAATCTCAAATTACTGATTTTGATAAATCTCCCTTAATGCTACAAAATGTTTCTTCTTTCAGTTCTGACTACAAATGTAGGACAGATGAATCTATACTTGGAGAGCATCAAGTTGGATTAGGAATTTATATTACTAACTCAAGTGATCTATCTCCTTTGTCCTTGCAAATCCAAGAAAGAATTCAACACAAGGACAGTGTTTTGCAGGCTGAGGCCCTTAGCCTCTTCCTTGACATGATCATTATATCTGATTTGCAGGTCAAAAATTGTGCCTTTCAATCGAATTTTTTTACCTCTGGTTAGTTCCATCTCTAGCCCTGAAGTGGTCACAATAGATTGGAAGATTCGTCATCTTATCATTGACATGAAAAATCTGTTGTAGCATATTCAAGGGACTGTGTCTCATATTCCTAGAGAGCAAACTTAATTGCAGATACATTAGCTAGGAGTATGAAAGACATGATTCAGAACTTGCCCTCTTGGGATCATCTTTGTATCATTAACTGTATTTGAATTAATGAAATAGCCCTTACGGGCGTTTGTCCTTGAAAAAAATATCATAGTTCAGAGAAAGCCCCCAAAATTTTACAGTATTTCTGTATATGTCTTGCTGTATATATACATATTTAGAACATTTCACTGGATCAGTTCTCCACTCAAGGAATCGAAAGTTAATTAACATCAGATACATTTCGCCAGAAAAGCAAAGCTGTTTTTGTTATATGTATATGATACATTTTCACTATTACTTCTCTAAAATGGAATTCATATAGGTGTACACAGTATGCAGTCATTTTAACAATATATTTTCTTCCCAAAGCCAAGCTTCAATAGCTATGTTGAACACACTCATTCTTATCGTCCGCCTGATAGGCTAGAAAATGTGCCAATGCTAGTCATAATTTCTGAATCGGAGAGGATAGATGGCTTGAATCCTTTGTTCTGCATAATTGACATCATGTTGAAACAGAAATTTGCCGGGGCCATCTCTGGTAATGGCATGTCCCCAACAAGGTACTGCATAACTTCTTTCATGGCTGGTCTTGCAGCTGCTAATGGATGCGCGCACAGAAGACCTAGCTTTAGCACCATGTTGACCTCATCATTGTTACAATTACCATCGAGTCTTCTATCCACTGTTTGCATGAGTGAACCATTTTTCCAATTTTCAAGAACCCAATCGACTAACATAATGTGATCATCTTGAGTTGCATGCCTGATGGGCCTTTGTCCACAAGTTACCTCAAGAAGAAATGTTCCAAAAGCAAACACATCTGTTAGAGGAGATGACTTACCTGTGCGTACCAACTGAGGGGCTAAGTAGCCCATGGTACCAACAACACGTGTGGTCTGTACATTAGTACCGTGGTCATATAACTTTGATAGGCCAAAGTCTCCTAATCGTCCATTCATTTCCGTATCCAGGAGCACATTGCTTGCCTTAATATCTCTGTGAATGACAACTTTTTCCCACTTTTCATGCAGATACAACAAGCCACATGCAATTCCTTTTATGATATGAAATCTTTGGGTCCAATCCAAACTTAACTCTTTCTCTTTACAGTGCAGATACTTGTCAAGACTGCCATTTTTCATGTAGTCATACACTAGAATGAGTTCATCTTTACGTCGACAATAACCAAGAAGCTTCACTATGTTGCGGTGTCAAAGGCGGCCGATAGTAACAATCTCGCTGATAAATTCCTTCATTCCTTGTCTTGAATCATGGGATACTTTCTTGATAGCTACCTCTGCTTTGGACTTTGGCAACACACCTTTGTATACTTTTCCGAATCCTCCTTCACCTAGAAGGCACTTGCTCTTAAATCCTTCTGTAGCACGGTACAAATCTTTGTATGAGAACCGATGTGGTCCGAACTCAGCCTCCCAATCTTCCCGCAGCTCTGCATACCTTAGTCGCCTTCCTATCAAAAGAGCAGTGATGATACCTGCAGCTAGGACTAACATACCAGTAGCAATTGGAAGGACGATCTCCAAAACATTGGAATGATGCTTCTGATGACTATGAGGCAACTTGGGCAAATCGGTGATGTTTATCGGGGGAGGAGGACTGTTCAAACCAAAGCTCCAAGCTAGCACAGAGTATAGTGTATGAAGTGGGCCAGTGGCACCCGAGAATCCTACATATGATGGTTCCTTTAGCACATCAGATAGATTGGTGGTGGCTTGGAGCAACAGCTTTCGAGGTTTGGCTATGTTGAGTGGGGCCAAGGTCATGCTGATCTGCGTGGTCTCCTCATTATAGTCTATCCGTAACTGCATTGCCTCGCCGCTACTAAGGGTTAAGTTGTTGAATTCAGTAGTCTTATCATCATAGAAGCCAGCAGAATTGGCTTGTTTAGATACAAGACTATCGATGTCTATGCCAACATGATTGTTATCAATGTCTTTGAGCTCACTGTTTTGGAAAGTATCAAGCTCGACAGCAAAGATGTGATTTTTCGGGCTACCATCAGTCTGATCGTTGAAGAGGCCAAGGAAATGGTTTGCAAAGGCGGTTGAAAAATTCATGCTGGGGGCAACAAAGAAAGCCATGCCATCGACACCTCCATCAACGAAGTCACATTGGATGGCAAATACAAAGGAGATTGAGAAGGACTTTACTGTACCATTGGGTGACTGGCGAAAGTATATTGGAGTTGGGTAGAACGCATGGCCTTTTACGTCGGTGCTGTTAGTCAGCTGAAGAAGTCCAGCTTCTCTGATGGCTGCAACCCGTCGAGGGTGAGATTTGCTCCTTTGAAGTTGGAGTAGACGAATTGCAGTTGAGCAGCACCGGTGGCCAGGGAGAGGAAGATGCATCCAAGGAAGTAGGCATGCCTCTTTCCTAGCATGTCTGTCACTTGTAACTGGAGTCAAAATGAAAGAGAAATCTTTTGCTCTGTAAGATGTTTGCTGTAGTAAGTTCCAGCTCTGTTTTTTTTGGACCAGGAACCAGGAAGTTTATAATAAAGATGCACGGCAACTTCTTTGGTACGCATGCATACATCAAGTCAATCACCTTTATCATGGTTTTCCATAAGGGTCACTCTCTGAAAAGCATAGCCTGTCATAGCCAGAGAACGTTGTCTTAAAAAAATGAATATCAACTTATCATATATTTCGACAAAAGGAAAATTTTCTTGTCCTTAATATTTGTCTTATCAACAAGACAGCTTTTTAGTGTTTACTCAAATATATGTTGAGTTGATTTTCAATATTTTCAAGGACATATTTTTTAGATTTATTTGATGAATGTTACTGATAAATGATGTTTCTCAGTTTTTGTAATATAAAGTAGCATGTATTCTGTTCATATTAAAACTGAAATTTCAAGCAATCTCTCTTACACTGTTTACATGCATAAGATTTTAAGAATCATACGAGGATATGATACATACTTTCAGAATGTTAACCCAATTTGCTACATCTAATCAGCCATGTGCCTAAATCTTATGAAGTGCGTTAAACTTAATAGTACTATTTTATTTACTTATTTCCTATGTATACTAACACTTTGATGCACTTGGTTACACTGGTACAAAATTGTGACTAATCAGTTTTGTAGTGCACATATGCTTATATGGAAACGGTACAGAGATAAATTGTTACCTTAAAGAACATGTATAACCAATATATCTAGCAATACTTAACGTTGAGGATGTATGGACAGGACCAACACGATGGATAGAAGTGATCAAATAAAAAAAACTGAGAAAGTCTGTTTCCTCTAAGGTAGTCAAGTCAATTGAAAATGAAACTTCTTTCAAGTCGATGTGTTTAGCCATTCATTAATTGGATCCAACGAGAAAGTCTGTTTCCTCATCTCCCGTTGCTTCTTCTCTGTAGAGAGCCCTTGACTCCTTGGTGAGCAAGACAAGAAAAAAGACCATGATTCCGTCAACTACTATAATTATTGGGGCATGAAATTTATATTTGTATGCTTTTCTTTCACACAGTCGACTGGAATTTTTTTTTGAAGGAAAAGTCGACTGGAAATTGATTAATATTTCTGGCGCTTGGAGCATGAGTTAATTAGAATTACTCGATGCGTTTGTACCATTATTATCCCACCTAATTGCGAGGAAATCAATTCTTGCATGGCAAGTGTTCTTGACTGATGAGTGATGACTAATTCTGTTGTCCCAGATGTCAGCTCGCATCTAGACAGTAGTACACTCTAGTTTGTTACTGATGTGTCAGAGTTGGAAAGAGACACCGGTGGAATATAATGTCAAGACCGAGAGATTTGCATACGAACTTTTGACAAAACGGTGTCAAGGATCTGGTTCAAAAGAGATAATTATGCATCACATTCAGATCTATCCACACTGAAGCCAGACACGCACAAGATGTGTATGTGACTGCCCCCTGAATAACAGCGTGGGATACTATTCTCCCACCATGGTAGCCTCGACACACATACTACAAACAAGGTAGTCTCGACAGCTTCAATGATTGACTAGCTATGCATGCGGTTGTTATCTAGTACCTTGGAGGTTAGATAGATGTTGTGCCGTGGCTTGTTATTGATGAAGGATACGACATGATATATGGATCAAACCCTTCATTTTGCATCTTGGCGAGTATCTCAAGGTTCCTATGCATGAGTGTTAGATCTGATGACGCCATATCACCGTCAAGATATTGCATTACTTGTCTTAGAGTAGGCCTTGCATCCATGAATGGGTGGGAACACAACAATCCCAGCTTCAGCACTAAACATACCTCATTGGCATTGTAATCACCACGAAGTTTAATATCCACTGTGTCAGTAATATTTCCATTGTGGAAATGGTCAAGCACCCAATCCACCAACATGACTTGAATCTCCATTTCATTTTCCCTGATCGGCCTCTGCCCACAGACAACCTCAAGAATCAATATACCAAAGGCAAATACATCTGTAAAAGGGGTTGCCTTTCTAGTCCGTGATAGCTCTGGAGCTAGGTACCCTATTGTCCCAACCACATGCGTGGTTGTTGGATCAATGCCATGGTCATATAACCTAGCAAGACCGAAGTCACCAAGTCGAGCATTCATTTCATTATCCAATAGTATGTTGCTTGTCTTAATATCTCTGTGGACAACAACCTTCTCCCACTCCTCATGTAGGTAGAGCAACCCTGATGCAACGCCTTTGATGATCCGAAACCTCTGAGCCCAGCTTAGAGTAAGTATTTCCTCCTGATTATACTTGTCTAGACTTCCGTTTGGCATATACTCATATACCAGCAAGAGCTCACCTTTTCGTCGACAGTAACCAAATAAATGCACAAGATTACGGTGTTGGAGTCGTCCAACCGTAACAACTTCAGCAACAAATTCCTTTATGCCTTGCTTTGAATCATGAGATGTCCTCTTCACTGCTATTTCCACTTTTGATTTTACAAGCTTTCCTTTGTAGACCCTTCCAAATCCGCCTACTCCTATAAGGTTCTTATCTTTGAAGCCTTGTGTAGCATAATATAGATCTTTATATGAGAACCGATGAGCTCCATACTCTACCTCCCAATCTTCTCGTAGCTCATTGTACTTCATAATTCTCCTAACAAGTATGAAGATGATGAATCCAATGGAGAAGACAAATGTTGCTGTTGCAAATGGCAATACAATCTCTGGGATCTTTGATCGAGGCTTTGGGCCAACACGAGGCAGCTTCGGCAGTTTGTTGATGTCAATGGTTGGAGCAGGCCTATTCACGCCGAAACTCCAACCAAGGATGTAGTGTCGGGTGTTGTCCTTACCTGCTTCAGAGGAGAAGCCAGTATATGCAACCTCGGTCATAACTGTCGACAGGTTGTAGATGACTGAGATCAGTGGCCTTTCTGGTTTGGGCATATACAAGGAAGACATAGTCACATTGATTTGTGTAGATTCTGCATTGTAATCTATCCAGACAAGCATGCCCATACCACTAGTGAGGTTCAAGTTGTTGAAGGCACCATCTTTGTCATCATAGTATCCAGCTGTGTGGGATTGGCTCGAAATGACACTATTGATGTCGATTCCAATATGATTGGCATCGATGTCCCGTAGTTCAGGGTTCATGAGTGTGTCCATCTCAACAGCCAAAATATGGTTGCTTGCGTTACCTTGGTTGTCGGTATTGAAGATGCCAAAGTATTGCAGATCGATGGTGGATGAGAAATTCATGCTCTTTGCTATGAAAAAAGCAAAGCCTTGGCTGGGTTGATAGGTGGGGTGGATGCCAAACGCAAAGGAGATAGAGAAGGATTGCACCGAGGCATTGGGAGATTTTCGGAAGCACAGTGGCGTAGGGTGGAACATATGGCCAATAAACCTTTCATGAGCATTGGTAAGGTCGACTAGGCCATCTGGAGTAACAGCGGCAACACCATCAAGGATGATATGAGCTCCAGCAAAGCCAGAGTATACAAATTGATCATCGTTGCAAGTAGCGATGATCAGAAGGTTTAGGCAAATGACGAGAAGAGTTATAACGAATATGGACATGGTCCTTGCATAGGAGATGAGTATACTCTGGACATGAACGAAAACTAGAACTAACTCATTCTGCTCCCAAGTTATAGCTATGCAGATGAGCTATAGCTAGTCACGGGTAATGTATCTTGTCCAAGTCTTGTCCAATATGGGCCTAAGTTTTCCACAAGATAAAAAGACAAATAAAACTCAGTACAGTTTTTCCATAAGCTTGTACCATACATATCTGCAAAGTGACTGTCAAGTGGTTGTAATGTAAAAAGAGGCCATATTATTAGCTAGGTACAGTTCAGCACATTAAAATATATACCTTGTCATTATAATAGGTTGTCATAAAATCACTTTCAAGTACCAATATGGTGATGGTGACTTCAGGACCTTCTAGCAAACCCTGAAGACTGAACTGCTCCACGCTTGCGGCTGATGGTAACCCAGTAGTCAAAGTCATTCAATCGATCATCCTTTGTTGGAGCATTGGTACGATGTAGCGATCAGGTAGTGACTTACTTGAACGCCATACATAAATTCAAAACTGAGATGTTTGTTGCTGAAATATTGTTCAGTGCTCTTGGCCTTAACCAATATAATAGATTTAGCTCTCTCTCAAAAACATATGGAAGAAGATGTAGATGAATATACAATATTATGAAAGAAATACGCTATTGGACCTTGCAAGTTAATTTTAAATTGTCCTTGAAGAGAACTGTTATTTATTTATGTTGTTATGCTGGCTGAAAAATTGATTACATGAAGTTATATAAAAAATAATTTTCAGGAGGCAAACAATATTGAATTGCTTGGATTTCTAAAATAAGATGCTTTGGGAACGAGCAATCAACAAAATTTCAATTATTTATTAAGGATCTTTCAACATCATGTTGAACATCGCACCAGGATTGTCAATGCTAGACGTTTTCTCTGAAAACGACAGAGGGGGCCACATGCGTGCAAGAATTTTAGCGATAGATGATGCACCTCAATCGAAGAATACACACATCTGAAGGACATATACAAATAAACAGTGTATTGATCTCAAAGAAAATTCATTGTTGTTATTATATAAAAAAGAAAATTCATTACTGAGCATAGCTAGCCTTGAAACATGCCATGCAGAGACACATGCTACATTATGTGAAAAGGGAAGATGTTTGGAATAGTAGTATGTCGTTTTGGAAGAAATTTCTGGAACTTCATTCTTGTTCTTCCTCTTCACATGTACATATACATTCCATACATATGGGCTGGGCTCTAGGCCCATTGCCTCTCACATTACACTATCCAAGACTCCCCCTCAAGATGGGCGATAGATATCTATCATCCCCATCTTGTTACATGCTAACTCACACTCTCTTAATGCTAAACCTTTAGTTAGACAATCTGTCACTTGTTCTCTAGAACTTACATGACTCAACACAATAATTCTACCATCTATCTTCTCCTTGATTAAAAAACGATCGATCTCAACATGTTTAGTCCTGTCATGCTGGACAGGATTATTGGCGATGTTAATGGCTGATTTGTTGTCACAATATAGCTTTGAAGGCCCTTTTCTTAGCACATTTAGCTCAGATAGAAGGTTTCTTAGCCACAGGATCTCGCACACTCCTTGTGACATAGCTCTATATTCCGCTTCAGCAGTGGATTGAGACACAACCAGTTGTTTCTTACTTCGCCAAGACACCAAATTTCCTTCAACAAACACACAATAGCCTGATGTTGACCTCCTATCATCTCGGCAGCTAGCCCAATCTGCATCACAGTAGCCCTCAACATTTATATGCCCGTGGCTCTTGAATATTAGTCCCTTTCCCGGACTACTCTTCAAATATCTTAGGATGCGATAAGCAGCTTCTAAATGTGCACCCCTTGGGTCATGCATATATCTACTCACTACACTCACAGCATAAGAGATATCAGGTCTCGTATGACATAAATAGATAAGCCTTCCAACCAACCTTTGATAGCTCTCCTTGTTCATAGGATAACCTGATTCGGCGCAAAGCTTGTGATTTGGATCAATAGGTGTTGATGCAGGCCGACACCCTAACATGCCAGTCTCATTCAGTAAATCAAGGGCATACTTCCTCTGTGAGAGAACTATACCTTTTGGAGATCGAGTAATCTCAATACCAAGAAAGTACTTGAGTTGACCAAGGTCCTTCACCTCAAACTCCTTGCTCAATTTTTCTTTAAGACATTTAATCTCTGACTCATCGTCGCCGGTTATGATAATATCATCCACATAAATAGCTAGTACTGAAATGCGACGTCCTGAGTGTCAATAGAACACAGGGTGATCTCCGTTGCATGGTTTATAACCCATACCACATAATGCACATTTGAATCTATCAAACCATGCACGTGAAGACTGTTTGAGGCCATACAATGATTTCTTCAGTCTACACACTTTCCCAACTGTCTCAGGTCTAGAAAAACCAGGAGGAATCTCCATATACACTTCCTCTTCAAGATCACCATGCAAGAAAGCATTCTTTACATCTAGCTGATACAAGGGCCAGCCAAAATTTGCGGCACAAGAAATTAATGTCCTGACAGTGCTCATCTTTGCCACCGGTGCGAATGTCTCATCATAGTCAATTTTATATGTCTGACTATATCCTCTAGCAACTAACCTTGCTTTATATAAATCTCTACTTTTCCTTCTGGGTTTTGCTTCACAGTAAAGACCCACTTGCAGCTAACTGCTTTCTTCCCCCGGGGTAGTTTTACAAACTCCCAAGTTTGATTCTTTTCAAGAGCTCTCAACTCCTCAAACATGGCTTCACGCCATTTTGGATCTTGTTTTGCTTCTTTCCAATCTTTAGGAATAGCCACATATTGTAGTGATGCAACAAATGCTTTATATGCAGGAGATAAAGATGCATAAGAGACATAGTTAGTTATATTATCCTCAAATCCATACCTTGGAGGAGGCACTCCTGCATTAGCTCGAGTACTTTTTCGTACTACGATGGCTTGATCATCCGGTGAGGGGTTTTCAATTCTAGCCTCAGAGGAAGATGAGATATCTATTACTTCTTGCTCATTATTGGACACTGCAACTGAGGGACTTTGTTCAGGGGCTGATGGTGCATCCGTTTCTATAGGTTCCTTTTGAGATCTGAATTTTTTTCTAGTATACACTATGTTTTTCCACCTCTAACCTAATGAGGTATCCATCTCAGAAGATGTCGAACCTGACACCGCCTCTACTCTGTTTGGTTGTGGAATAGAACCACCAATCACTGCTTCCATCTTTCTCGGTTGTTGTTCACTGTCTACATTCTCCCTCTCTCGACTAACATCATCCATGCCAGGAGAGTCAATATCAGTAAACAAAGAACTTAAGTCTGTCTTGTCTCCATAAAAAGGATCAGACTCTCTAAATGTAACATCCATATTCACAAATAAACGTCTTTCTGAGGGGCACCAACACTTGTATCCTTTTTGACTTGATGAATAACCCACAAATATGCATTTAACTGCTCGAGGATCCAACTTATCCACTAAAGGCCTATGGTCCCTAACAAAACAAGTGCACCCAAATACCTTAGGTGGAACAACAAACTCATTTACTCCTCTTAACACCTCAAAAGGAGCTTTCCACCCAAGCAATCTTGAAGGCGTGCGATTGATCAAATAAACAGCTGTCATAACCGCTTCACTCCATAAAAACTTTGGCACATTCATAGATACATGAGTGAATGTGCAACTTCCAGGATATGCCGATTTTTCCTTTCAGCTACTCCATTCTGTGAAGATGTATCAGGACATGTTGTTTGATGCAATATTCCTTGAGCAGACAAATAACTCATGAATTCATTGTTCACATACTCCGTTTCATTGTCTGTCCTTAATACTTTTACTCGAGTATCATATTGATTCCCAACAAGTGAGCAGAAATCCCTGAAGCATTTAAGAACCTCGTTCTTTTGCTTCATAAGATATATCCAAGTCACTCGAGAATAGCAATCAATAAATGTGACAAAACACTTCATTTCGCTAATCGAGATAACCGGACAAGTCCAAACATCAGAATGAATAAGCATAAAAGGAGATATACTCCGAAGCCCTCTGCTAACATATATTGATCTTGTATGCTTTCCATACTCACATGCATCGCAAATAAGTTTTCTTTTGTCCACATTACTCATGATCTCAGGGAATACCTTGGCCATAGTATCAAATGACAAATGTCCTAGTCGACAATGCTCAAGTATTACTTTAGCCTCCTTTTCACCCATAGCAACTGTCATAGCAGTGCATGAGTTTTCTTCTCTTCTATCCAAAAACCATAGGCCATTCCGCCTTATGCCACTACCGAGCATTCTTCCAGTCCTCCTATCCTTAATTAAGCAATTCTCTCGATCGAGAGTAACACGACAATCCATATGATCCACCAAAGCACTCAGGGATACTAGATTAACAGGAAAGAAAGGAACATATAAAACCCACGATAATGTAATTAATGGAGTGCATTGAACTTTACCCGCACCTTTAATAGGTTGAGCAGTTCCGTCGGCTGTTTGAATAGTTTCTTTTGTGTAGGAGCAAATGGATTATACGATGCAAATTCACTTAATGTACCCGTAACATGCTTAGATGCTCCCGAATCTAGTATCCAATTTGCAAGGGATGTACCTTTATTAGGATGAGCAAGGTTGATAAGATTGCCGAGGATAGTCTTGGTCTCTTTCGACTCCTTTGTGTTTAACATTAGTTTAGAACTCTTCGTCAAGAACAATTGGGCTATCTTCTCAAGTTGGCTTACAGTAAGAATTTCGGCCAACTTCTCGAATAGCTGCTCTACTACATTGTTCTCTGCCATTGTTTTGGTTGCACAACAGCACTCAGCCACCCTGAATACAGACACCAAAAAAGTTCCTTGTTTTTCTCTTCCCCAATTTTGCTGCTATCAGCTCGATAGCTTCCCCTGAATCCAAGTCTTCAGCCTTCTCTCTCTCTCTCTCTCTCTCTCTCTCTCTCTCTCTCTCTTTCCTTCCTGCTGATTTCTGCCTTCCTCTGCTCTCCCGTTGTGCAAACAGCTGGCGTGGTGCCTTCAGTCCAATACAGACAGAACTATCACACCTTTGCAGCCCTGCCTCTTACTTCCACAATCACACAAACAATTGAAGCTCCTCTGTACAAAGCTTCTTTTAACCACTAAAGATTTGCTCTGTTCTCAGCACACCACCTCCACAACAGCTGCTCGATCTGAGCTCGACCACAGCACCACCTATTCCTTCTTCAGCTACTACACGCTGCAACCCTCACAGATTCTTCCAGAAAAGCACCAAGCCGCAACCTGATTTTCCTGCCCTTTTCTTCTCAGCTAATGCCCCGTAGCAGCAATTAGCAAACACAAATGCTCACGTAATAAGCAGGGTCGGAGGCATTACAGGTTCCAAGCTTAATCCAATCAACAAATCCACCAAGAACCAGCTAAATCACACGAGCTGTACCAGAGATACTTGCTTCCTTCCTGCCGAGTTGCACAAAGCAACCTCTCTCTTCCCCAAATCAGGACAGGAACAGACCAAATCCCTCACGGGATTACCTTGCCGCAGCTGCTACAACCCAAATTGAGCTCCACCACAGTGATGGAGCTCCTCCTGTAGGTGCAACCTCTCTCTTCCCCAAATCAGGACAGGAACAGACCAAATCCCTCACGGGATTACCTTGCCGCAGCTGCTACAACCCAAATTGAGCTCCACCACAGTGATGGAGCTCCTCCTGTAGGTGCAACCTCTCTCTTCCCCAAATCAGGACAGGAACAGACCAAATCCCTCACGGGATTACCTTGCCGCAGCTGCTACAACCCAAATTGAGCTCCACCACAGTGATGGAGCTCCTCCTGTAGGTGCAACCTCTCTCTTCCCCAAATCAGGACAGGAACAGACCAAATCCCTCACGGGATTACCTTGCCGCAGCTGCTACAACCCAAATTGAGCTCCACCACAGTGATGGAGCTCCTCCTGTAGCTCGATTCTGCACAGCAAAACAGAGCCGCACCTGCAGCTCCCAATTCGAGCTCACCTACAGAGCCCAATCTCCTCTACCTTGCCACCAGCTGCCTCCGTCTGAACGCCGCCTTCCCTGACGCACGCGCGTCTCTGCCGCAGCTTCCTACCACAACTTTCACCACCTCCGCTACCTTCCTTCACCGCCGGCCGCCGGCAGCTAAGCTTCGGCCGCCGCCACCGCAGCTATCTCCAAAGTTCGCCGTCAGTCGCACCGTGGCTTTGATACCATGTCGTTTTGGAAGAAATTTCTCGAACTTCATTCTTGTTGTTCCTCTTCACATGTACATATACATTCTATATATATGGGCTGGGCTCTAGGCACTTTGCCTCTCACATTACACTATCCAACATAGAGGGTGTTCGTTTCTAAAGGTATAAAGTTTAGAGGGGTCACATCAAAGAGAATATTAAATAAAGTCTAAATACAAAACCAATTCCAGAACCCCTGGTCTAATTCGCGAGAGGAATCTAACGAGGGTAATTAAGCCGTGATTAGAAGATGGTTACTGTAGCATCACTGTA
>LAPY01002477.1:51722-62484 GCA_000970635.1 Eragrostis tef
CCCCCCCCCCCCCCCCCCCCCCCCCCCCCCCCCAGCAATTATACAATGAAGCTATGTGACAACGCTTCTACTCACACATGTTGGTAGATCCAACATATCTCCGTTGGGCAATAACTGGAGACACCTCTTTCGAGTTACGATCTCAAGAATCAGGACGCCGAAGCTATAAACATCTGACTTTGCAGAGTACTTCCCAGATCTTACATATTCGGGATCTATATAACCACTGCATGTCCAAAATGGAATAAAAGTGTCAGCATACAAAAATAAAGGGGCAATGGAGCCTCAATATCACAATTAAGAATGTTTGTATTCTCGATTAGTTCTTACTTTGTGCCTTTAATAATGTTTGAAATCTCTTCACTTGAACTAGAAGCTAATATTTGAGCCATACCAAAATCAGAGCTTCGGGGCCATTTCATAATCCAAGAGGATATTACTTGCTTTCAAATCCATGTGGACAACACACTGATGGGAATGCTCATGCAGATAAACCAGACCCTGAGCCACACCTTCAATTATGCCGAGGCGCAAAGGAAAATTAAGTGCTTCCTCTGTCTTTGTATCTGAAAACCATATAAAGAATTTGTAGTAACCGAGCAGATTTCTTTTACAATGCTATAGAGGTCAAACGAAATTGAAGTGACAGTGAATACAGCTGCAAAGGAAAGAGGCTAAGCTCTTGTTTGGCATATATTCGTAAATAAGTATCATCTCTAATCCCTGAATCTGAAATCCAAGAATGTCCCTCTGCTTCTGAATGCAAAATCCAAGTAGCCTAACCACATTCTTATGTTGAAGATTTCTGATCACGTCAATTTCAGTAGTTAACTCTTGCAAACCTTGAGATGATATTGCTGCATGCCTTTTGACAGCAATCTCAATTCCATCAGGCAGTTTCCCCTGCAAAGCACAGTCAAGTTCACAAAGCACATTTGAACCTTCTTTTTTCTGACAAATATGACGGCCAAAAGCATAAATTATTTGGTACTCCATTTTACAAAACAATAAGAGGCCTTAAGTATTCTCTTATTTAAAATAGAACTAACAAAATATACATAAAAAATGAAAGTTGAATAAATTGCCACATTATAAAACATAATTGAGTAAATTGCAAAAATGGTAAAACATATCTGAGTTACGTTCAGTGTTCCAGACACATGATAAAGTGTAACCATCATTCTGGATACAAAGTTACGATTCACATTCCATGTGCTTACACCAAGGAGGGAAGGAATACAGGTAATGCCATAGTATCTTGTACATCTTGACCTTGCGATGAAGAATTTTCAATCCATATGTGAGTGTATGATTTAGAATAAGATTATTATTCTAAGAACTTCATCAGTCTCGGAAATCACTTGTCTGGTTTGCTATTAAAGAATTGTATGTCCAGTTCTGCAAATTTAGACCCAATCTGCGAATTTCAGTTTATATGGCTTGCCCTACGGACATGATACAAGGGGAAATTCCATGGCTGCCCTACTTTGGAGCCTAATTCCTTATTTTTTTTAACTTCGTATTATTACCCCTACTGAGGAAACTGGAGGAATCAAGAAACTACTTAAGAAAAAGTAGGGTCAATGGTGCAAAGCGGAAAGAAGGATGGCAAACCCAGTTAGGCCTCAAAGTGCATGCAACCATGCAATTATCTTTAATACCAAATGTATTTGTACCTCTTAAACATAGCCAAAAGCACCACGTCCGATCACATTTTCCCATTTGAAGTTTCCTGTAAAGTCTACAATTTGGGAGAAGTTAAACATCAATAATCCTAAAGGTTTTTCCGCAGAGAATAGCTTTATGAGCTCCTTGTTCACAATTGATTGCATTTTCAGCTTCCGTTTTGGTTGTTCATAGAAAATACCATTCCCTGTCATAAGTAATCAATAGCAATTATCAGAAATATTTTGTAAAATAACTGAAAATAACTATTCTACAGCAATAAAACATGGTATCAGTTCAAGAAATGTCAGTTTCTTGGAAAAAAAATATAGGTGCATATCTGATTCCTTTTTATTCATATTGAGAAAATGAGCTGCACATCTATTTTAGAGGTAGCAAGTTACAGTAAACAGGAAAGGAGCGCACAGAGGTACATGTGCAAAAACCACTCTGGTGACTCAGCAAATATGACATAAGGATTTGTTCTGCGAGGCGTAGGAAACATTAGAAAAAGCCCACATTCAAATTTGTGTTGGTGGCATGAAAGTTAGTAGACCACCTCAAGTTTACAGGGATTTTGGTGAAAAAAGGAAATTACAGTTTTTTTTTATTTCCATTTTTAAAGGGCTGTCATTACTGGTTTCATTTGTTTACCAAAAAGTTAGTTTCTCTTTGAATTCTCCAACCCTACTTCAGCTAAAAAATGTAGTATTAATACTCTGTAAAGGCTCAGCAAGAAAGAGGTATAGCTTAGTTATTGAGAGTTTTTCAAGTGAGACAGAAACAGTATGGGATTTTGTGAAAAAGAAATATTGTAACTATATAGGAAAATAAAAATGTAGGAATTAATACGGGCAATTTGATAGAACCCAGATTGTACAAGTGAGATCCGTGCTCTGGGTGCTTCACAGTGCCATTAATATCAACCTTTTTTATGCAGGTGTGATGCATAATGCAGTTTTAAGCCACATGTGCGAACAAAGCCTACAGACATTTTTTACTTATGATACTCCGCTTATCAAAGTATCAACTAATAACACGATGCAAAACCGTACAATCGCATGTGCGAACAAAACCATTGAACAATAGGTGATTTCTGATGCTAACTCAGGGAACCAAGTAAAATTATTTAGTTTATCCATATTATTAAAGTAACATAACCGGGCCTAGTTATGTCTAGGAAATGTAAATCCAGAATTGGCAATTCACTTGTAGTGTCTCACATTCCAGTATGGATCAAATGAAGAAACATACTAAGAGAGATCCATAATGCATAGGATGGTTGTTTGAAGAAGGATAAAATTATGCTGCGATGAAAAGAATTACTTGCTACTTGATTTTCCTCGTCTGAGCCACACTTCAGTACTCTCCGAACTCGTGATTCAATTGTCTCAGCTGTGCCCTCATGCCTGAAAGTTTTGTATCTTAGGGTGATAAATCTGTAAGATTTTCACATAATCTAAGCATAACAATTTTTATGATCGATTGAATTCCAGAAGCCATGTAACCGGGCTTTCTGCAATGAAGAATTTTATCTTAAACCCTAGACTAGCTTACGTCTCTAGTTAGTTTAGAGTGGATACTACATTGCTAGAATTTTCAGTGTATTTACCTAACATGGAACGACCCGTCCAGATCAACAGCTTCTAAAAAATACATATTCGTAAAATCAGCAGAATTAGCATTATACAGGGTTTTACATTGGGCAGTCGGCTAGCGAGCGTTTTACTCTGCAAACAAATTTTATCTTCTGAGTATGTTGTAATGGCTACAAGCTTACACCATCCATGATTTTTTTTTGTTTCTTAAACAAAATCCCTAACATTCAATTATAACTGAAGAGCGAACGAAGAATTAACCAGTTGTGGCTTCAGCTGCCACATGTGCAATATAGAAAATTCAGAGGCAGGTGAACAACTGATTACATGAGTACAACAGGACAATGAATAAGTTTTTGGTTTATTAAGACTAATTATTTTGCATCACCAATGAAATTTTTTAAGAGACACGAGTAGTATTATGCAGTACCTGATAGCATTATCGGAACGGTCATTCAGTGTCTGCATCTCCTCCACAGACTCCTGAGAGAGAGGACACATATAACTCAATATAAAACAAAACAACTGAGCTCTAGAACATGTGTTACTGACACTGACTTATATGGGATTGTGCAAAACTGCAATATCAGATAAGAAATTATTACTGAGAAATGATGCCAAGAACAGAGATATAAAATTCTATGTTCCCATAATCCAGAAATGCAGTATAATAACACAAATAAAACACCGCCTGAAAACATTTATTTACTGAATATCAGAGCCGCATTGTTGGCACTTCAAAATATCTGTTTTGAGAATGCGTGTTCAAGCGTCAATACAATTTCTGTATGTACTTTCTACAAAAGTGGTTACGACAAGGTGTTATCTAGTTATTACCTCTGCGTGTGAAGGCTGAGCTCTGTTCAAATGGCGCATCCATGTACGTGTTGTATCTACATAGTCAACAAGTGGGAAGAGCTGGAGGAAGAAGGCAATATCATTCTCTACCTCACGGAACTTGATCAGCCTTATTAGCTCCTGTAAAGCAGTGGTACATGAAGCTGCTAGCCTGGCAAGATGTGATGAGCAAGTACGCACGCTGCAGTGTCAACTCCAGCTGCTCCATCAGTTTTCTTGTATCTCGGTGTTGCATCAACGGCGCCTCCTGAAGCTGCTACAACAGGTCCCTTAGCATCTCGGCACGTCGTGCAAGCTTTTGGCAGGTTTCTTTGTTCCTCCTAACCGTCTGCACCGCCTCCACAATCATCTTGATCAGCCCATATGCATCCACCCCTGCAAGCTGGGCAACGCTGGCCACCTGACCCACGCCATTCCACAGCGCCACTGGCGGAGCCAGGTGCAAACCATAGGAGGGGCCGCTACAGTATCAGACCAGCTAAACACCTCCAGAACAAGCATCTAGCCTCAGCTAGCTAGCATTTTCATACCTTAAGCAGCTAAAATAAGAATGTGACGGCTATATTCTCAAGAACAGGTCCTGTTGTTTAGCTTTCCTCATCCAATTTTTCAAGCGAAATGACAGTTATAGCACCAATTTTTAAGGAAAATTAGTGAGTTAAGGAAGGGCCGGGGCCCCTTCTGGCCTGAACGTGGCTCCGCCACTGCACAGCGCCATCTCTTGAAAACAATCCTAGCTCTCTGGACTACCCCAAAAGACTGAGAACATGGCATCATATGCATGGAACAAACGGCCATTAGCAGCTTTATGTGGTGAGAAACAGTGACTTTGACCAGCGACCCAATATTGACGTAGTCAAACCGAATCTTGTGATTTCCAAGCAGTTTCGAACGAAGAAGATTGCCATCATGCAGCGGACATCTGGCAATCTGATTGGGAGATACCAAGAAACTTGAGCAATGTGCCGGCCACATTTTAGCTCATCCTGCGGAAGACTGAAGCCCACTGAAAGGGACCTTGTCCAATTAACTCAATGAGGACTGGCAAAAGAAACGATGTCGTAGCCGGGCCGTTGGTGGCATTTCCACAAACACTTTCCGCGCACCTTATCTGCACCACCAAACTGGAATTGACCCTGCTGAAAACAGTTTTGTTAAGCATGGAAATAGCAGCAGAGTCCATAACTCATGAATAATGCACGTTAAGAAATAGGTCTAATCAGGCAAATTCCCGATTCCACGAGACCAGGCTAACCTGACCCGTTCCCATCAGCCGTGCAGAGATATCGTCTGGCTCTTACTGGGTGCGGCATTTCCACGAACACTGAGAGTGTCCGCTCGACGGCAGAAGACTCGTGGACGACGCACTGCAAGTCCGCAACCAACACGCCTGCCCAGCCCGCGCCCGGATCCGGCCGAGAAAGTAGACGCAGGCGTGCCGCAGTCGTCCCCCTTCCCCAAACACGTTCCGGCCGCGCGCGACTGGGTGATTCCTACGTTATGTCGTTGCGGCTCGTACATGCCATGTGACGGAGCTCAAAGCCACCGGTGCCGGACCAAAAGCAACTCAAGCAGTCTTCTAATAATCCCTTCTCAATAGAGCTTCAGCAATTTTTCGATAGCTCAGTCCTCACTAACTTCAGTTCACACTTTCTTCTTTCTCTCTTACCTCTCACTTACAAATGGGCCCCATCCTCTCCCTTCCAAGTTACCACCAAAATTCAGAGGCAGGTGAACAACTGATTACATGAGTACAACAGGACAATGAATAAGTTTTTGGTTTATTAAGACTAATTATTTTGCATCACCAATGAAATTTTTTAAGAGACACGAGTAGTATTATGCAGTACCTGATAGCATTATCGGAACGGTCATTCAGTGTCTGCATCTCCTCCACAGACTCCTGAGAGAGAGGACACATATAACTCAATATAAAACAAAACAACTGAGCTCTAGAACATGTGTTACTGACACTGACTTATATGGGATTGTGCAAAACTGCAATATCAGATAAGAAATTATTACTGAGAAATGATGCCAAGAACAGAGATATAAAATTCTATGTTCCCATAATCCAGAAATGCAGTATAATAACACAAATAAAACACCGCCTGAAAACATTTATTTACTGAATATCAGAGCCGCATTGTTGGCACTTCAAAATATCTGTTTTGAGAATGCGTGTTCAAGCGTCAATACAATTTCTGTATGTACTTTCTACAAAAGTGGTTACGACAAGGTGTTATCTAGTTATTACCTCTGCGTGTGAAGGCTGAGCTCTGTTCAAATGGCGCATCCATGTACGTGTTGTATCTACATAGTCAACAAGTGGGAAGAGCTGGAGGAAGAAGGCAATATCATTCTCTACCTCACGGAACTTGATCAGCCTTATTAGCTCCTGTAAAGCAGTGGTACATGAAGCTGCTAGCCTGGCAAGATGTGATGAGCAAGTACGCACGCTGCAGTGTCAACTCCAGCTGCTCCATCAGTTTTCTTGTATCTCGGTGTTGCATCAACGGCGCCTCCTGAAGCTGCTACAACAGGTCCCTTAGCATCTCGGCACGTCGTGCAAGCTTTTGGCAGGTTTCTTTGTTCCTCCTAACCGTCTGCACCGCCTCCACAATCATCTTGATCAGCCCATATGCATCCACCCCTGCAAGCTGGGCAACGCTGGCCACCTGACCCACGCCATTCCACAGCGCCACTGGCGGAGCCAGGTGCAAACCATAGGAGGGGCCGCTACAGTATCAGACCAGCTAAACACCTCCAGAACAAGCATCTAGCCTCAGCTAGCTAGCATTTTCATACCTTAAGCAGCTAAAATAAGAATGTGACGGCTATATTCTCAAGAACAGGTCCTGTTGTTTAGCTTTCCTCATCCAATTTTTCAAGCGAAATGACAGTTATAGCACCAATTCTTAAGGGAAATTAGTGAGCCAAGGGGGGGCCGGGGCCCCTTCTGGCCTGAACGTGGCTCCGCCACTGCACAGCGCCATCTCTTGAAAACAATCCTAGCTCTCTGGACTACCCCAAAAGACTGAGAACATGGCATCATATGCATGGAACAAACGGCCATTAGCAGCTTTATGTGGTGAGAAACAGTGACTTTGACCAGCGACCCAATATTGACGTAGTCAAACCGAATCTTGTGATTTCCAAGCAGTTTCGAACGAAGAAGATTGCCATCATGCAGCGGACATCTGGCAATCTGATTGGGAGATACCAAGAAACTTGAGCAATGTGCCGGCCACATTTTAGCTCATCCTGCGGAAGACTGAAGCCCACTGAAAGGGACCTTGTCCAATTAACTCAATGAGGACTGGCAAAAGAAACGATGTCGTAGCCGGGCCGTTGGTGGCATTTCCACAAACACTTTCCGCGCACCTTATCTGCACCACCAAACTGGAATTGACCCTGCTGAAAACAGTTTTGTTAAGCATGGAAATAGCAGCAGAGTCCATAACTCATGAATAATGCACGTTAAGAAATAGGTCTAATCAGGCAAATTCCCGATTCCACGAGACCAGGCTAACGTGACCCGTTCCCATCAGCCGTGCAGAGATATCGTCTGGCTCTTACTGGGTGCGGCATTTCCACGAACACTGAGAGTGTCCGCTCGACGGCAGAAGACTCGTGGACGACGCACTGCAAGTCCGCAACCAACACGCCTGCCCAGCCCGCGCCCGGATCCGGCCGAGAAAGTAGACGCAGGCGTGCCGCAGTCGTCCCCCTTCCCCAAACACGTTCCGGCCGCGCGCGACTGGGTGATTCCTACGTTATGTCGTTGCGGCTCGTACATGCCATGTGACGGAGCTCAAAGCCACCGGTGCCGGACCAAAAGCAACTCAAGCAGTCTTCTAATAATCCCTTCTCAATAGAGCTTCAGCAATTTTTCGATAGCTCAGTCCTCACTAACTTCAGTTCACACTTTCTTCTTTCTCTCTTACCTCTCACTTACAAATGGGCCCCATCCTCTCCCTTCCAAGTTACCACCACCTCCGCACCCGCGTTGCGACGAGACGCCCCTGACTAGGCGACGAGGGTTCATGGCGAGGCCGAGGCGGCCTGCCACCACAAGCTCACCCTGAAACGTGACAACGTCCCACCTAGAGCTCGACTTAGGCCAAGCAGTGGCGGACAAGGTGTGGCGTGGAGCCACGCACAACTCAGTGGCGGATCTGGCAGGTGGTGGTGCGCACCACCGGTAATGGCGCATCGACTCGACGGGCGGTGGCGGAGAGGAGGGGCGCCATGCAGCCGTCTCACGTGGTGGCCTGACGGCCAAATTGGGTCATGGACGAGCAGAACACCTCAGTGCATCTATCCAGCGGCAAGAGAAGGGTGCGCTGGCGGGAAGTGAGAAAACCGTCGGGCCCACACTGCTATTGAAGACGGGGGATAGGCTTCTATTATAGTGGGAGTGGACGTCTGGTTTTGTGGGTTGGAAAAAAATGGGAAAGATATTGTGAGACTGATGGAGTTGCTTTAATATTTAGCAAAAGGAATTAGGCAACTGTTTTGTGCTAGCTTATGATCATATCGGTTCACAATTGGACACGTTGCCATCTTTACGACGGCACCGCACCGATGACCGAACAAACAGAAGGTCATCCTTTTTAGCTGTGACCGGCTCATCCGACCTGGCCGTGCGACCAGCGGCTGATTAGCAGGCAACCCTATGATTAACATGCAACACTAATCAGGAGCAGGTTACAGCCGCACGTTTCGTGTACGTTGGACGGCCTGGACGTACGCAAAGCATTTCCGCATGCTGGCGTGGCGCAAAGCATTTCCGCATGCTGGCGTGGCGAGGTCCCTCCCTCCCTCCCTCCCTCTCCCTGGCGCGTCAGTTTGGTCCACCCTCTGCATAGGGACGCCCGTGGAGGCGCTGGAGCGCGCCGGGTACACCGCGACGGCGCGAGACGCTCTTCGGCGGCCGGGCGTTCGCACAATTCTGCCGTCGCCTCAAATCCCTCGTCGAGCTGAGCACGCGAGCAGGATGAACGGCGACAAGCCGGTGGTGCACCCGTGTCTGCCTCGCTGCCGTCGCCAAAGGTGTTAATCGGCCGCAACGACGCGCCGTTAGTGGGTCACGCGCGCCAGGAACTACACCACGCGTGAGTGACGTCCCGGCGTTCCTGGCGCGATCGAGTCGCCGCCGCTCGCGGTGAGGCTGTACGAGACAAGCTTGGTGGCGCTGAGCTTTCGGGCGCCCCTGGTGCCGACGACGGAAAGACTTGTGCACTGCAGGGACGGGGGCTTCGGCATGCAAGGAACCCGAAATCGTGTACGGCGACGGCGATGGGTTGATCACAGTCGAGAGCATACGGGCGCTTGATCGACACGTTGATCAGCAAAGACCCGAGGCAGTCAGGCAGGGGCACTACGTACAAGTCGGTCAGGCATGCGATAACGTCGCACGCGCCGGCGTCATCTCTGACCGCATCGCATTAATTGGAGCGTGTGGTCAGTGAGATTCTTGGAGATGTATGACGGTACCAGCTTGTGATACAAATTTGAGGACTTACACATTATATACTTACATGTACTAACTAGTATTTTAAAGGAATCAGAAAATTAATATTGAATTAAGTATATACACACGCCAAGCGCAAACTATACACACACGTAGCGCGCTCCTCCTAGCTTAGGAGTAGTGTGGCCCATCAAACCCGGACAAAGCGGGTTTCTCTATTTTGCAGTGACCACAGCAAGGAGTTTTTGCGGTCAATCCAAATTAGGAAGGTGGCTGTCGGGCCCCGCATCAGAGAGCAAGCCGCGCAATAGAGAGAAAGCAGCCAGACTGGAGTGATGTCAGCTTATACAACTAAAACAATCTTTAGACTACAAACCGCTCGTCTAAATACGAAATTGATTTCACCATGGTGTTCCTCGCAACTAGATCTCACTTGCTTATGTTTAGATAATTTTTACTCAATATGAAAAAAATGTTGGTTAAATATTTCATGTTGTTTCTATAATTTTTCCGTTTCACTGTCCAACTTTTTTCTATGTTGCTCTAACTTTTTTTTTTATTATACAACTTTTTCAGATGTTGCTACAACTTTTTTGTTTGTCGCTTCAGATTTTTCTTTTGATTGTGCAACTATTCCATTTGTAGCTGCAACATTTTGTAATGTTTATTTTTTTGAAAATATATTAAGTGGGATCTAGTTTTGAAGAGTTCGTCGCAACGAACGTAATGGTGCAATCGGTTTGCAATTTAAATATCATATTTAAAAGTATGAGTTTTTAATTAAAGAAACGTAAATCTTTTGGTGTTGGTGGGACCCGCAGGCCTCGCGTGGGAGCGCGAATAGTCTTTGGACCATTATGTTACAGGATGTGTCTAAGAGACATTTTTTTGACCGCAAGCTTCGTTAACAGCGGTTGATAGTTGTGGAGATGCCCCCGACCAGGCTGTGGTAAGTTTTTTTTTTCATCAACAATTTAGTATTTTTTTATTTATTATTTTATTTCTATATATACTCAACATTTTTTAAACAATAGTATTTAACATTTATTAACATAAATTTCAACATCTTTTGAAAACCAATGCAACATTTTTGTTAAGACATATGAAAAAAGATAAGTTTGAAATTGGTTCAAACATTATATATATATATGACTTTATTCTATAT
>LAPY01002478.1:5089-15777 GCA_000970635.1 Eragrostis tef
CGTCGGCCCCCCGCCCCTTCGCACCCGGCCTTCTCCCCGGCCGCGCGCCGCCGCGCCAAGAAGATCCCCATCCCGGACACCGGCGAGCCGGCCTCCGGCGTGCGCGTCACCGAGCGCGGCCTCGCCTACCGCCTTGACGGCGCGCCGTTCGAGTTCCAGTACAGCTACACCGAGGCACCCCGCGCGCGGCCCGTCGCGCTGCGCGAGGCCCCGTACCTGCCGTTCGGACCCGAGGCCACGCCGCGCCCCTGGACGGGGAGGAAGCCGCTGCCCAAGAGCCGCAAGGAGATGCCGGAGTTCGACTCGTTCGTGCTGCCGCCGCCGGGGAAGAAGGGGGTGAAGCCCGTGCAGTCGCCGGGGCCGTTCCTCGCCGGGATGGAGCCAAGGTACGAGGCGGCGTCCAGGGAGGAGGTGCTCGGCGAGCCCCTGACCAAGGAAGAAGTCGCCGAGCTTGTCCAAGCGAACCTCAAGACCAAACGCCAGCTCAATATGGGTGGGTGTCATTCCTCTCTTGCTCTGAGTGATCGAAGTGCAGGGTCCTACTCCAATTTTGCATTACAGATTCTTGACTGGGTCTTGAATTGTCGGTGCATGTTGGCTTGTTGCTTGTGTTTTTTTGCTGCGTTGATTTTAATGTGCAAGTGAGGTATAGTTCGAACAGAGTTTACTGATATTTTAGCATGGGAAATATGTTGAAGATGCTGTACTTGGATGCAATTTTATCAGCCGTAATTTCCGTACTACAGTTTTGCATTTGGGCTTCTTCAATCGGTCTTGAATTGTTGGTACATGTTAGCTTGCTGCGTAAATCTAAGGTCGGAATACCAGAGTTCTTTCTTTGCTTCCAAGAACATAGATTCCTTCTTCAACCCAGGTCATGACCGAGGGTATTGATTTGTTACACTTGAACTGAAGCATACAGTAGCGACAAAATGCAGACAAATGAATTAAACAATAAAACTTGGTGACAGAAATGTAAAGATAAAAAAGGTATAAGCTTTCGTCACCAGGGAAGCAATTTTATTTTTGGTGTGTTTATTGTAATGTGCAAGTGATGTATACTTTGAACAGTGTTTACTAATATGGTAGCATGAGAAAAAAGTTGAAGATGGCCCTGTACTTGGACGCAATTTTGCTTACCATAATTTCTTGTCTCAACAGGTAGGGATGGTTTGACGCACAATATGTTGGAGAACATTCACGCACATTGGAAGAGGAAGAGAGTTTGCAAGATTAAGTGCAAAGGTGTCTGTACGGTTGATATGGATAATGTCTTTCAACAGCTAGAGGTTTGCCAACTCCTTTCTGCTTCCTTTTAGTTCAGCTCATAGTGAGGCAATTTTTTTACATAAACATAGCGGTAAAATGAATGCTACCCATGCCACTCTTAGTGCAGCTATGATATGGCATAAAAATAATATGGACAAATTTTACGCAATTTTGTTCATCACATCACTGTTTGAAGAATGAGAAATGTGCACCACCGGTCCTCAAACTTTTCATGGTGATGTCATATAGGTCCCTTAACTACTGTTGTGGAAATAGATCCATAAACTCACTAAGTCTGCCACTTGAGGTCCGAATCACGACAATCAATATCTGTGGTATGTCAAATTGGCCATCATTTTTTCGCTCTCTCCCTTGAGGAGGTTAGATCTCAGGTTGTTGGCAATAAGGTCACCCGTTTCGCACTCTGTTGGAATGCTACATCGACTTTTACATGTTATTAGGGTGATTTCAACCTCTAGTGGAACACTTAGTAAGTTCAGGGACCCATATCAGCATTTTAACCTAGATGGCGCCGCATAAAAAGTTTGAGAAGCGCTGCTGTGTTCACTCTTCAAAAATTATCTGAAAGGTTCATCTTTGCTCCTCGAGTTAGATTTGTTACTTATTATCTCTAGTGAACTAGTTGACCAGCACATCATCTTAGATTAGTGTTAGAAGTCATCCTAATTACAGATATGCTAATTACTGAACTTCTTTCAGCAGTTGCACGCTTATTAACGCTTTTTTGATTTCTTGTTTGATAACTTCATCTAATACTCCAATAGGAAAAGGTTGGAGGAAAAGTAATACACCGCCAAGGGGGTGTCATATTTCTTTTTCGTGGAAGGAATTACAATTACAGGACACGACCAGTTTTCCCACTAATGCTCTGGAAACCTGTTGCACCAGTGTACCCTCGCCTTGTTAAGAAGGTTCCAGATGGCTTAACTCCTGAAGATATCACAGAAATGCGCAAGAGTGGGCGTCAAATACCTCCAATTTGCAGACTTGGTATGGCAGCTTTTCTTTTTCTATGTAACTGTTTCTTTTTCTTTTCTGAGGGGAAACAGTTTCTTTTTTCAATCATGCTCCCCTATTTGTTTTCAAAATCTTTCTAACAATCAGCATATAGAACAAGGTGACAGTCAATTTTTTTCTTTTACCTGTTTGCCCTCTTGTTTGCACTAACCTCTCTAATTTTCGGAAACCACAATTCCAATTCTAGATAACTTTTGGTTAGGGCCCATTGGGAAAGCACTGTCTATAGTACCCAAAATGATGTCTATTTGAGAATAGAACAAGCTCCTATAACGGCATCATGAAAAAGTAGTATAAAATAGAATGTTAAACGAGGAGATGCGTGCTATAAAATTTATACCTGGCAATCAGTACACTATACTATGCGTTGATGGATATATTTTAACAATAAAAAATGCATAAAAAACCAGTTTACCTGCTATTGGTAGGTAACCATACGACAACAAAAAGGAACATTGGTTTTGCATTAAAAAAAATGCAAATTGGTGTACCGTGAATGCACAATACTGTCCTGTTTTCTAGATCTTCAAGTTAGAATGTGGGATTTAATTTACATCTGAAGCTATCATTCAAAATATATTTGAGGTCCATGTGAAATATGAAGTAACTATGCTGAAACCTATGCCATGTTGAGACTTGAGAGGGAGTACTGACCATTTGATAGCTGCCCTGTTCCGAGCTCTCTGATGTTTCTCATGCTGTGCATATTATATGCATACAATGTTATATACGTTGCATCATGTTTATTGACTGTACATTTCCTAAGACGCTCTCCACACTCATTAAATCGCCCACTTTTGTGTAGGGAAAAATGGTGTATATGTTAACCTTGTAAAGCAGGTTAGAGAAGCTTTTGAAGTATGTGATCTTGTCCGTGTTGATTGCTCAGACCTTAACAAAAGTGATTGCAGAAAAATTGGGGCCAAATTGAAGGTTTGATAAATCTCTCAGAATGATGTTTAATTACGAATTGTGTTGTTCAAAAGTTAATGAACTCTGCCTATTGCAGGATCTAGTTCCCTGTATCTTACTGTCTTTTGAGTTTGAGCATATACTGATGTGGAGAGGAAACGATTGGGAACCATCTATGCCTCCAGTGAAAGAAAATAGTTTTGACATGATAAATGCGCAAGAACACTTAAGTGTCCAAGAATTAAATGAAAATGTTGGACATTCAGAAACTGTGCTGGCCCAGAGTGAGTTAGCCAGTAATGAAAGATCTCTCAGCAATTGCAACTTGGGTAAAGGTGGAGGACAATCGAATGATTCCATGAAACCTAATCTTGCTAGTGATATGGCTCTTAATTCGGTAACAGAAGTCCCTGGATTGTTTGATTCTATAGGTGTATCTGGAACCAAACCCTCAGTACACACTCAATTAGGATATACAACATCAAGCCCAGGAAGTGATTTAGTGGATCCATCCCTTGAACTGGCACTACATCGCCAAAGTATCAAATCAGACAAGAGTGAAAACAGAGGCCTGGTTGCGAGTTCTAGACATTCTCCAGATGCTTTGGAACCTTCCACCTCTGCAACAAGCATTAGCGATGAATTGGAGGATATCAAGAAAGACAGCAAAGGTATACCAGGCAGGGATGCTCTGAACAGTGGTCCTAAAGTGCCTTCCTGCATGGAGGGAGTGTTACTTCTTCTGAAACAGGCCATTGACAATGGCAGGGCACTTGTTCTTAATGAAAATGAGTTTGCTGATTATGATTTGGTCTATCAAAAGTCCGTTGCTCTAGCAAAGTCAGCTCCACGTGGACCGGTCTTCGAGCATACACAAAGGAGATCGAATACCAGGAGAAATCGGCCAGACAAGCATGTAAGGATTAAACAGAATCTTGTAGAAAGTAAAGTACCTGATCATGTTGTAAAGAAGGATAATGGCAATGGAGGATTGGCAATTCAGACAAATGACCATGAGCAAGAATTTCTATCATATGTGGTTCCTCAAGGTACCTTAAGAGTGGATGAACTTGCAAAGTTGCTAGCTTAGATGTGATTGTTTTTTATGAACAATAAAGACTGGCACATTAACATCCTTAATTTCACTTGTATTGAATTGTAACCCCATAGGGGCAATATAAAGAGGTTACACTAGTTCTGTATTGGACTAGGAAACTCAATACTAAAAACTCGTATACCCCTTGAACAGCGCCGTATAATCTTGTGCGTCATACAAAGCATCTTCAGAAAATCTATTTCGTTTTATTTGTCATCATCATTAGCCATTGAGGTTTTGTAAGAGTTTATATAACATAGCTCTGAAATGTGAAGCCTTGAGATTCTTAAACAAAAGGTTATGAAATTAAGGTTGGTGGAGGGAAGAGACAAGGCACTCAGTGTCGACTCCCCACCTGGCTGATTCACACCTAGTCCATGAATCTGCTCATTATTTTTCTTTGGCAGGGAGGGAGGAGATAGAGTGACACTCTATCTGATCTTAAATATATAACATTTAGGACACAAAATCTAGCTTAATTTGAACTAAATTAGTTGTCCTTATCACCATATATTTAAGAACAGAGATAGAAGTTGGTTACAGGGTTACGTAGGGAATTGGATGCATGAAGGTAACCGTGAGCTGGTGCGCAATTCAGGTGGAAGCGACTCGCATGCTTAGTAAATCAGGGATGCAGTTTGAACTGAGAGCAGTAACAAACCAACCTGCATAGTGCAACCCCTGATCACCATATAAACACACGAGAAAAATATCTCACGGATACAGATCCTGATATAACATGATGTACGTTAATTTCTCTTACTGCTGTAGATCCTAAATAGGCAAATATCCTGCCCGGCAGCTCGTCTCATATGGTCGCTTGGTCAACTGGTGACCCAACATTCCAACCTATAACATCGTAAACTGTTAATCTTCTCTTACGATCTCGACCACAGAACAGTTGGGAAGGGTTTCTGCTGCACCCCTGATGTCATTCTCCAACGCTTCCACCTCTTCCACCGCCGCACCATTGCAATTGTTAAGAACAGTGATGTGTTTGAGATCCGAGAGATGACGCAGCCCAACAAGAAGGCCACCCTGCCCATACTTGAACTGGAACCGTGCTTGCAATCTCAGCTTGAGCCTTTGCAGCTTTGGCATGGCTCCTGACTTAAACTCCAATGCTCCATCACGCTGGCAACGGAAACTGAACTTTAAAAGATGCCGGAACCCTTGTGGACCAATGACATGCGGTGGGTGGATGACACCGCTGAAATCGGTGAGTAAACTCGCACTAAGGGAGAGCAGCATGGGCAAACTTGCAAGAGTCTTAATGCCTTCTTCGCCCACTTCACCACGCACTCCAAAACTAAAGCGGGTCAGGTTGACCAATGAGCCAATTCGACTTGGTATGAAATCAAACTTAACATTAAGGACGAGTTTCCGGACTTGAGTAGTCGAGGCACACGAACCTATCCATGAATGAATGAAATGGGAACCAAACCCACCACAAAAATGCAGTGAACGAAGGCTGCGAGTTACTAGTTTGGAGAGAGATGAAATGCATGCTTCCCGGCGAGCTTGCACGTCACCTGGTTCACCCAGAATCTTAAGTGCCTTCAGTTTGGTCATCCCGGCAAGCTCGTGGATACACTCCACGGATGCTTTGTGAAGACCAACGTTTGATAGCTCTTCCAAGGCTTGCAAATTTCCAATTCCATTGGGTAGTTTCACCTCCTTGTGAACAAATAAACACACAAGCTTCTGCAATTGAACAATACTTTCTGGTAGTTCCCTAATCTTCAAATTCTCTCTCACATCTAGTACTTCTAGGTGCTGCAGGTTGCCGATTTCTTCTGGGATTTTATTGATAACCATATCTCCTATTCTTAAATACTTCAATCGGCTGAAACTTCCAATGCGTTCAGGATGGCAGCCCCCTCTCCTATTCTCAAGTACTTCAATCGGCTGAAACTTCCAATGCGTTCAGGATGGCAGCCCCAAGTCGAAGCCCCTTATATATTAAGAACTTGCAGGACCTGGCTGTTCAGAAGATGGGATACTTGCTTACCGAGCTCTTCTTGATCAGATAGAAGCAGATAAAATGATCGAAGATGAGATATATTATTCATCAGTGCTTTTGCCACGTCTGAAGCCTCTGAAAAGTCTGATTGGAGGCATAATCGTCGAATCTTGTTAGAAAAATTTCCTTGAAAAACATTGCCATTAAATATGGCAACAAAATTGTCTTCCACAGATTGAGAAATAATGAAGTCGAGTATGACATCATGAACTCTGCAAACTTTCACTGTTGTGCCATCAACCCCCACTTTGGTCGGTTGGACCATGCTTCTGTTGATTAGCTCATGCAGGTAGCTTCCTCCTAGCAGTTCCATACTTTCTCTGTTTCGTCCAGGAATCAATCCTTCAGCCACCCATCTCGGTATCAAATCTCTGCAGTCAATTGAATAATCCTCTGGAAAGACACTCAGATATTGCAAACATGTTTTTAGATAGTGAGGAAGATCAAAATAACTAAGGAACAATATCCTTTTCGTTTTAAAAAAACTCGACCGGCAGCCCCCCACGGCATTTGCTTAAGGAGAAAAACCTTCTCACGCAGGCCAAGAAAACCCCCGAACCCTCTTCCCGACCTTACACAGGGACTCAGCTGGCCGTTGTGATCTCCGACGCGAATCTTTACCATGTGCTTTGATTCGGAGAGAGCGAGGGGATTTTTTTACACTGCAATGAACAGTACCATTTTCTGGCATTGTTCCCTGCAGTGCCCGTGCCGCAGCTGGGACTCGAACCTGGGCCGACAGGAGCGAAGCTCCCGGAGCCCTCCGACTCTGGCCACTCGGGCATTCCAGCGTTGGCAATATCCTTTTCATATTATCAACCAAAGAATCCTTCTCAGCTGCAGAGGAGACGGAGTCCCGTATTTTGAGCCACACATCCAGTGTTCGACTTTTGTTAGCTAGTAAACCAGCTATAGTGATTATGGCCAACGGTAAACCAGCACATTTTCTCAAAATGTCATTGGCTACTTCCCTCAGTTCATATGGGCATTCTTCACTCGAACAAAAAATTCTTCTAAAGAATAATTTGCACGAGTCTTCCTCACTCAGGGGCCTTGCTTCATAAATGTTTTTTTTTCTAGAACGTGCTTTGCACGTATTTCATTAAGGAGGAGAAGAAAACAAGCGACCCTCGCCTTAGGACTTGGGATAAGCCCCAGGATGTTCAGTAGGTTAATTTACATAAATATAAATTGCGACCAAAAGACGACCTATTTCTAGTTTGACACATTTAAATAACTAAGGAAATGCGACAAGTTGCGGAACCCTGCTTGGCACCACATGGTAGCCTCTGCAAAAATACTACTAGCTAAGGCGGGTGGGTGCGACACTCGGACATCAAAGACTCGAGCGTTCCGCTCCTTCCATAGCTTCCACGCCACTAGGATTGTCATGGAGTCAAAAGCGCGAGCGAATCTTTACCATGTGCTTTGATTCGGAGAGAGCGAGGGGATTTTTTTACACTGCAATGAACAGTACCATTTTCTGGCATTGTTCCCTGCAGTGCCCGTGCCGCAGCTGGGACTCGAACCTGGGCCGACAGGAGCGAAGCTCCCGGAGCCCTCCGACTCTGGCCACTCGGGCATTCCAGCGTTGGCAATATCCTTTTCATATTATCAACCAAAGAATCCTTCTCAGCTGCAGAGGAGACGGAGTCCCGTATTTTGAGCCACACATCCAGTGTTCGACTTTTGTTAGCTAGTAAACCAGCTATAGTGATTATGGCCAACGGTAAACCAGCACATTTTCTCAAAATGTCATTGGCTACTTCCCTCAGTTCATATGGGCATTCTTCACTCGAACAAAAAATTCTTCTAAAGAATAATTTGCACGAGTCTTCCTCACTCAGGGGCCTTGCTTCATAAATGTTTTTTTTTCTAGAACGTGCTTTGCACGTATTTCATTAAGGAGGAGAAGAAAACAAGCGACCCTCGCCTTAGGACTTGGGATAAGCCCCAGGATGTTCAGTAGGTTAATTTACATAAATATAAATTGCGACCAAAAGACGACCTATTTCTAGTTTGACACATTTAAATAACTAAGGAAATGCGACAAGTTGCGGAACCCCGCTTGGCACCACATGGTAGCCTCTGCAAAAATACTACTAGCTAAGGCGGGTGGGTGCGACACTCGGACATCAAAGACTCGAGCATTCCGCTCCTTCCATAGCTTTCACGCCACTAGGATTGTCATGGAGTCAAAAGCGCGGCGACCGTCCTTGGCGACCCTTTTCCTACTTTGAAGCCACCAATCGACGAAAGTGTTCTCATGTGTAGGTGAGAGACGTTGTAGACCTAGTGGACTTAAGATGCGGAACCATGTCTCCCGGCTATAAGCGCATCCGACCATCAGGTGGTCCATGGTTTCGGTGCGCTGGTCACATAACGCACAGGGGCCGTGGTTGGGTAGGTGGTGACGTCGAAGCCTATCTGACGTCCAACAGCGACCATGTAGTACCAACCAGAAGAAGAATCTATACTTGTTCGGCGCCGGGTCTTCCATTTGCTTCATAAATGTGCCCACCAATGCCAGCACAACATGATTTGGCGACATCTTTGATGCGTGTTGTAGTAATTATCCTACTTCGGTTGTTATTGACAGGCAAGGCAGATTTCACATACTCCCAATCTAATACGCTCCAGATATCATCAATAACAATGAGGTACCTACATGCATGTTGCGAAATGGAATTAGTACGACTTCCATCATAAATCAGGAACACATATAGCATATAATTAACCCCAACATTAATAAGTCTAATACTGAGCACGGAAGACTAAATGACGGATCCTGATCATTTTTCTCATTTGCAACTACACACATCATGTTGTTTATTGTGAATAAATGGCTAAATAGTAATATGTAGTACTTTTATAGTAGTTGAAATTAAAGTACCATGTTAACTACACATTGGTCAAACAAACACATAATCCTAAGTTATCAATGGTACAACCAATCCACTCGGATTTGAAGTCTCTCGCTTGGACAGGGTTGCATTTATGACTAATTATTCTTATAGTGGTAGACGACGTTTTCGTCGACAACGACAGGCAAGAGGCTTGTGATGACTTTGTGAATCTCAAAATCAGACAATTCAATCTCAAGTCTTGGTTTTGGCAATACAGTTAGCTATATTGTGATGGACCTATGAATTGTGCTAAACCTTTTGTGTTGTCAAGGCCCTTTCTTCGTTATTGTATTATATCAAGTCAGTGCAACGAATAACATCATATAAAATCATAAAGTGGCTATTTTAACAAGAATCTACGGTTACCTCTTGTCCATTAAGTATTCCCTCAACGTAGGCAGGAGCTGCTCCATATCCCACCTTTCTGATTGGTCATACTCCCCTCTGTTGATTTGAAAGAGTATATCCCTGAGAAGCTTCTTGATATCAAGTGTTCGAGAGACCGTTACGGAAGCGCGGCAATCGAACGGTTCTTCAGTTTTGCGGTAGGCCTCCATGGCAAGAGTCGTCTTCCCCTGCCCTCCAATTCCAAAAATGGCCACCACCTTCAGCTGCCTCTCCTCTGAGCCACCCAATTGTAGCGTTACCCTTTTTCACAGGATCGAGTCGGTCCGTGCTGATGAACAGACACAACAGTACATCATATAAAGGGCACAAATTAAATCTTTAAGTTATTACATTAATCCGATTAAAACACCGAGTAGCACAGCGGAAGTCCGACAACGAAATAAAGTACAAGTCCGACGAAACGACGATACAAGGAGCACGCGCTCACGATACACGAATCCTCATCACAAGCCCGATGATGCGAACTCAGCTGGAGATCACTCATCCAGTTCCCAGTGAACAGTCCAGCCCTACGGGGGCTGTCCGTCCCACTGACCACCTCCACCAGTCGAGTCAGGAACAAAGACACTACCTGCATAAAACATCAAGGAGCCAAACCCTGAGCAACTAATACTCAGCAAGACTTACCCGTCAATGTGGCTAACTACAGCCGACTCCTATTATGCAAGGCTACAAAAATATAAGCTCACACACGCGCATAAGCTGCACTAATTAATGAATCCTTACTTTCAAGTTTTGTTTTTCCAATTTAAGCACGTAACCAATAGAGCAGTGTACTTACACTAAAACAGATATACAAAATATATCATATCAGCAGTGCAATAGTATAATCACACTACGAGGTGGCGCACTGAATAAGTGGGGTGCTCATATCCGAGAGCGGCGACATCGATGAACATCCTGCAGGAGAAAACCTGACCATACGACACACACGCGCAAAAACCGTATGCGGCAACCTTATGCGCTGGTCCCCCTAGAGCTCGCTGAATCCGACTCCTCCCGAGAACGACCCTCCCGCACGGTCCCCGTCCCAGAC
>LAPY01002478.1:37037-51558 GCA_000970635.1 Eragrostis tef
AGTATCATGTGATCTGAGTAAGTTTATAATGATTATACACCCAATAATATGGTATAAAATTGAGAGATTAACATAAATAAGACTCAATTTGCTCTTTATCGTGTATATCAATGGTTAATATGTCCTTCTTTACTTAAATTGTTTCTCCAATCTTTGATTTTTTATCCTTTCAAACTTCATGATAATACCCGTATTTGACTCCGAATCCAAACAAAAAATATGGGACAGGGTATGGGATGCAGAAATAATTATCAGGTACTATTCGCTCTGACTCCGAATCCGAGTAAAAAATATAAGATAGGATACGTGATGAGCACTATCCGCCCGTATTCAACCCGTTTTCACATGTACCTCTGATATTCCCCCCAGCGTAAACTTAACATTGAATGTAAGTGCAATCCTGCAGGGAGCCAGCGATAAGGATTTGATTTATGGATATACATCTGCGGATATAAAAAAAATATCATCAGACGTTTCATGACACATCCCTTTACAGATTGTCAAACCTCCTCCGACAATCGTATGGATTTGGAAATGCAATTTTTCAATCTCAAATTTTCACTAGATTAGTTACTAACGTACAGACTAATAAACAATATTCTTTGCAATGACAACACTCTCAAGGACCAGCTCCACGGCTTTTATTCAATTGTCAGTTCAGCGGAAATTGCTGAGGATACATTGTCGTGCCATGGAACTTTTCCTCACAATTCTTCGACATGATTTGCGTTCCAGTTGTTTGACATGATAGATCAGTCCAACAACTTCCAGTTATTATGTTTCTTCGTTGGAACCTTCATGGTGGCAGATTGGTACATCTTGATGCTTCAAGCACATAGACCCCAGACCTTTTTTATGCTTGGACTGACTCTATATAACTGCTCCTTTTTTCTCTGACCTTTCCTCTCTCTTTGTTTGTCCGGCTCTATTCCTTTTTCTTTTCACTCTGTACAGTCTTTATATATTACTTTTGTCAATTAATAACACAATAGCAGGACCTGCTGTGCTGTACATTCCTACAAAGTCATTTAGGGAGCATTTGAAGAAAAATAGATGCTACCAGTCCTTGTAGCTGTGAAATCAGTTCTTACAGCTACATATTCCACATCTTTTGGTTTTAGGCACACATGTTGATGGTACCTATTCATTTAGGAGTATGAAGCCTAGGTTCAGTATGGTTATTGACCCTGGAGCTTCTTGGCACAGCGGTGCTGATAACAGAAACCCCTGCCTTTTCATTTATAGGAAAAATAAAAGCTTCAAGAGTTTATACATCTATTTGGTAAGAAAAAAAAGGTAGTGCAAGAAATTGAACAAATTGTATATATATTTTTTCTCGAATACGCAGAAAAGTTGTGCATCTTTGTATTAAAGAGGAGGAAAACACGGTCCCGTACAAGTTTAGGGTCTGTTTGGATTGCGGCCGAACTTCGCCATGCCGAAAGTTTGGCACGCCGAAGATTTTGCGACTGCTGTTTGCTTCACCGCCGAACTCGCGGCGCGCCGCACTCGTGCAACTGCAGCCTAGTTCACTTTCACGCCGAAACTCGCCAAAACTGCGGCCGTTGCCAAACTTTCAGCGCGGCCGCAAATACGGCGTGGCGCCGTGCGGTAGTAATCCAAACAGACCCTTAGCCACCTCACTCGAGACTAAGCCATGAGGGGCATTTACATAAAAAGACTAACTGATAAAACAAACACCAAGGATGGGACCTGACCACAACTTAGACTAACAACCTATTCTTCCACTCTACCAACATCCAGCGCTCGTAATTTCCGATCACCGGCCAGGCACCACAAGTGATGCTCATCATTGTAGGCACCACGAGTTACGGTGTTTCCAGATCAGCCAAGCACCAAAAATAATGAGCGAATTACATTTTCTTTTATCCTTCTGAACCTTTTTGACCGCCTTCCGCCACCAGTTAGCAAATGATGACTCATGTTGATTTAGAACACATCTTTGCAAACCGAATTGCTGGAAAATCTTGAACCAAAATTCACGTGCAAAAACACAAGAGGTTAACAAGTGCTGGACGTCCTCATCAACCTGATCACATAATGGACACAAACTGTATATAAAGACGATGCATCAAAATTAAGCTGCCCAAAACAGGGCAAATACAAGGTGAGAAAGATTTACTCTTCACCTACAACAATCATATATTTCCTTTAGCACAAGTTGTGCCAGAGTGCCATTCATGTGGTACTATCTTTGTTTTGTTTTCATAAGTCTGAGTTTCATTAGTATCTCCCAAGCTCACTGTGGGTGTGGGAGTGCCTGAAGCCATTTATGCAAATTCAAAAAAATTGCCACAGCGTTGGGAATAATTAATTGCGTCTAGGAAAAAGTAAAACGTAACGAGGCATTTTCCAGCCTACAGTAACACTACTTTATCGTTTATACAAAACCCTGCGCAACATTAGTATACACATGCAGAGTACAACTAAAAGTAGGTAGAATGTTAACTACCGTTTATACAAAAACATAATCCAACGTCTGGCAAGGCACGCAGAAAGCTCTAGCTTACCAAAGAATGCAATTGTGATAGGATGAGTTCCTCCCTGATGGAAGCATTGGGGGTGTTTTTCTTTTCATCTGATACCATATACATCTTGAGAAATAACAAATTACCTATTGTACAGCTCACATGGATGTATGCAGATTGTGGTTCGTATTAATTATTCCATATATACTAGAGTGTACCCATGTACCACTTAACAAGTAATTTAGGGCATTTGATAGGGGAAGAAAAAAAATTGCCTTTAAACATGAAACCTTGTATTAAAATTACTAAAGAAAAAATTGCATTGTTGAAATTTAAGAAATAATATACTCCCTTCGTTCCAGAATAAGTGATGTTTTTTACTTTCAGACATCACATTTAACCGTCCGTCTTATTCAAAAAATTTATGTAAATATTATTATTTTTTTGTATAACCTGTTTTATCATCAATAATACTTTACTCATGACAAGTTTATTTTAGTATTTATACAAAAATTTTGAATAAGACGAACGGTCAAACGTGAAATCTGAAAGTCAAAAACATCACTTATTTTGGGATGGAGGGAGTATATTGATAACGGATCTTAGTTCAATAAATTTTGAAAATATACACACAGTTTAGAGCACCCTCTCCTCTTTCTCTTTGAAAGCGCACGCGCTCTCTCCCTCTCTCATGTGCAATTTGCCTTTGTGAAAGGCACATATTTGCTGTGAAACGCGCCGTATAATGTACAAGTTCTGGACAAGTAATCCCCCTTCATGCACATTTAATTACGCACCGTATACATCTATGGAACGCACGTATAATGTACAAGTTCTCGATTGAATTTCTATAAACGTGGCATAAATATGGGATATTTTAATTACGCATATCCAGATGCATATCTTTCCATCATACATGGCATGTATATGCGGCACCGACCTTGACTTGTATATATATGAACCCGAGACGTACGTTCTGTTTAGTTTGCTTCCATCGATCTAATATAACCTATTTTCCTTCAAAAAAAAAAATTCGAATAACAGGTCTGCATCCTGCCGGCGGCGATCGAGGCCAGGCAAGAAGGCGACCATCTATCTATCGGTTTGACGATGGAAGAGCCGGCGAGTCAGGGAAGGAGGAAGGTGCCCTTGGAAGACGTCTCCAGCCTACTGACGGCGATCAGGCCCACCAGCAAGAAGGCGCGCCAGCCCCCCGGTTCCGGACTGACGCCGTTCGCGCTCCACCTCGCGAAGCAGTTGGCCAAGGGCGGCGATGGCGAAGGCAAGAACCTCGTCTTCTCGCCGCTGTCCATCTACGCGGCGCTGGCCCTGGTGGCAGCGGGCGCACGGGGCGACACCCTGGACGAATTTCTCACCGTGCTCGGCGCCGAATCGCGGGACGAGCTCGCCGAGTTCGTGCGTCACGCGGCGGAATCCGCGCTCGCTGACCGCTCTGGGTCGGGCGGGCCGCGCGTCGCCTACGCCTGCGGCGTCTGGCACGACCAAAGCTCTGCGTTGAAGCCTGCTTACCGCGCGGCCGCCGTGGAATCCTACAAGGCCGAGACGCGCGCCGTCGATTTCAAGTCAAAGGTTAGTTGTTCATAATATACTATCATCAATAATACTTTACTCATGACAAGTTTATTTTAGTATTTATACAAAAATTTTGAATAAGACGAACGGTCAAACGTGAAATCTGAAAGTCAAAAACATCACTTATTTTGGGATGGAGGGAGTATATTGATAACGGATCTTAGTTCAATAAATTTTGAAAATATACACACAGTTTAGAGCACCCTCTCCTCTTTCTCTTTGAAAGCGCACGCGCTCTCTCCCTCTCTCATGTGCAATTTGCCTTTGTGAAAGGCACATATTTGCTGTGAAACGCGCCGTATAATGTACAAGTTCTGGACAAGTAATCCCCCTTCATGCACATTTAATTACGCACCGTATACATCTATGGAACGCACGTATAATGTACAAGTTCTCGATTGAATTTCTATAAACGTGGCATAAATATGGGATATTTTAATTACGCATATCCAGATGCATATCTTTCCATCATACATGGCATGTATATGCGGCACCGACCTTGACTTGTATATATATGAACCCGAGACGTACGTTCTGTTTAGTTTGCTTCCATCGATCTAATATAACCTATTTTCCTTCAAAAAAAAAAATTCGAATAACAGGTCTGCATCCTGCCGGCGGCGATCGAGGCCAGGCAAGAAGGCGACCATCTATCTATCGGTTTGACGATGGAAGAGCCGGCGAGTCAGGGAAGGAGGAAGGTGCCCTTGGAAGACGTCTCCAGCCTACTGACGGCGATCAGGCCCACCAGCAAGAAGGCGCGCCAGCCCCCCGGTTCCGGACTGACGCCGTTCGCGCTCCACCTCGCGAAGCAGTTGGCCAAGGGCGGCGATGGCGAAGGCAAGAACCTCGTCTTCTCGCCGCTGTCCATCTACGCGGCGCTGGCCCTGGTGGCAGCGGGCGCACGGGGCGACACCCTGGACGAATTTCTCACCGTGCTCGGCGCCGAATCGCGGGACGAGCTCGCCGAGTTCGTGCGTCACGCGGCGGAATCCGCGCTCGCTGACCGCTCTGGGTCGGGCGGGCCGCGCGTCGCCTACGCCTGCGGCGTCTGGCACGACCAAAGCTCTGCGTTGAAGCCTGCTTACCGCGCGGCCGCCGTGGAATCCTACAAGGCCGAGACGCGCGCCGTCGATTTCAAGTCAAAGGTTAGTTGTTCATAATATACTATCGAATTTTTGTCTGAGTTTTGCAAAGGCCTAGATGCATCTACAAGTCTACCCCTTATGTATGCTATGCTACTAGTATTATTAGTTGAATTAGCACAGTACGTGTTAATCGATGTTCCATCATCATAATGTACCCTACCCACCCAGCCAAAGGAAGCGAGAGAGGAGATCAACAGCTGGGTCTCCAAGGCCACCAACAAGCTTATCCCCACAATCCTTCCAGAAGGTTCCGTGCACTCTCGGACCACCCTTGTCCTCGGCAACGCCATCTACTTCAAGGGCATGTGGTCCAAGCCCTTCGCCCAAAAGGACACAAGAGACAAGAGGTTTTACCGCCTCGACGGCAGCTATGTGAGGGCGCCATTCATGCACAGCGTAAAGAATCAGTTTGTCGAGGAGCACGACGGGTTCAAGGTGCTCAAGCTACCGTATCAGATGCGACGTCTTCGCAGCGACGGCCTAGAATTTCCTAATCATGGCCCACGCTTCTCCATGTGCGTCTTCCTTCCCGACGCCCGCGACGGCCTGCCGAGCCTCCTGGAGGAGATCGCGTCCAGCCCGGACTTCCTGAAGGACCACCTGCTGACGCTGAGCAGCGTCAGGGTTGGCGAGTTCAGGCTGCCCAAGTTCAAGCTTTCCTTCTTCCGCAGCATGGAGGATGTTCTCAAGGATATGGGGATCGAAGCCGCTTTTGACGAGGTGAAGGCTGAGTTCCCTGACATGTTGGAGGACAAGGGCGGCGACGGCCTGTATCTGGAGCACGTTTTCCATAAGGCGGTCATTGAGGTGAACGAGGAAGGCACCGAAGCAGCAGCCTCCACAATGTGCACGGTGGCACGCAAATGTGCTCGTATAATTCGTAGGCCTGTGGATTTTATTGCCGATCATCCTTTTGCGTTCTTCTTGATGGAGGAGGAATCTGGTGCAGTAGTCTTCATGGGGCTGGTCCTTGACCCTACAGAGTCAGAGTAGAAGTTGGACGGTGTTTACGACAATCATCACTTAATTACCAGGCATTGAGTTGTGTTAGCAATCTAATAGATACGATGCGCCTATCAGCTGGCTTGATATATGTCATACAAAACGTCTATCTGTATGATCATTAATTAATTACGAAGTTAAAGTTAAACTTTCAAATGAAATACATCAGTGCAAATTGAGCTATTTTCGCAATGTTGACATGGTGCTTTTGACTCGTTTTTATCACTTCGGACCTTCTAAGTACACCACTGTATGAAGCACAACACTTTATTGTCATTTTAGACTTTATTTTGTTTTGCATTGCATTGAAGAATTGAATGCCTGATCATACAAGAGTAGTTCATGAATTAATATTTTCTTGAGTGTACGAACCTTGTAACAGCACCCGTTGGTACTAACAGCATCCTCTGCTGGGATCAATGCATTGCATCAAAGACAAAAATGGTACCCCGGGTTCCAAATTTTCACTGTTGTGATGTGATGGCCATTGATTGTTAGTGAGATATTATTATTGGCTTTTCCTAGTGCTCATTTTATTTAATAATCAAGAGCCAAACTATCATGGGGTGCATGTGAGCTGCATTCCCTGACCATGCATACTATGGAAAAAGCAACTAGTACTGTCTCCTCGTGCCGATTTCCGAGTTTCCGACCTCCGTTCTCTCATGCACCTCGAATCGCCTGCTATCGTGTCGGTCCATGCACTGCCGCAACCCTGCTACAGAGTCTTGCTCCGCCACTGCAACAGAAGCTAGCAGTGATGTTTCAAGGTACCACGTTCTGTGATGGAAGCTGTCATCATCCAATATGCAAGAACATGTCCTGACACCTCCTTCTAACCCAAGTAACTCTTTCTGGAATGACAAATCTAATCAACCATGTCTCTTCTATGTGAAATCTTGCAATGTTTCGGAGCTATATAACCTCTTGTTCTGAGTAAAACGTCTCTAGATATTTTCCGAGCTAGGTCTTAAAACATGTAACTACATTGCTTTGTCTTGTATATGTGGAATGATAAATACAGAAAGCCAATAAATTGTAGGTACGTGGGGCCCACGAATAGCATATGAAAATGATAATGTCTTCCACCAACTATACTATAAACATGTCAACACGCTTTAGTTACATTGTTTTAGTTAACAGAGCCTTATAGTATGATGAATTGTGAAGCCATCTCATGGATATCTGCTCCTGTCCGCTTGAGGAAATAGAACGAACTGAATAGGAGTCTCATAAAATGGTGCCACTTCGTTTGACGGGCTGCCTAATTCTTTCTAAAAGGCCCTATGAAATGTGCAAATTCTTAAGCCCATGCCATGGGCCACCCAAAAGTTGTAATTGGACCACCAGCCAGCCCATGGACCAGCTCTAAGAAATATAGTCATCAAAGGAATTAGCATGCCCAAGCCTAGCAAAGGAATAGGCATGACCGAGCCTAGCAAAGGAATAGGCATGAACTCGTCCTCGTACCTGCTCCGTCTTCTCGTGTAAAACAACCTGATGGTTAGGGATTTGCAAATGGCATGATATAAGGTGGTTGTGTCATAGTCATTTCATGATAAGATTGTAGGCGTGGTCTCTAGAATTTTGGACACTACCCAACTGAATCATGAAAACATAACACTGATGCATGGATAAACGAAAAGCATGACCCTCATCTTTTTGTTCCAACTTTCTTCGGAATAGACAAGCTACGATGTGATTCAACAGAAACCTAACACATCAATGCTCTTTCCAGTTGTACCAGTTGACTGTGCGGTTGCCTTTCCGACGAACAGTCTCTTCGTGCTCTGCTCTGACCGGGAGCAATGCGGAGTGTCCAAGGCAGCAAAACGACTGCTGCTGGGGTTTGGCCGCATTTTTCAACAGGTCCAGCGACGCCTGCGACGGAGACATGAGGATGTATATTGAGGTGCTGACCAAACCCGTCCATTTCATCTTCATCTCGTTCTGTGCGCTTGGGCTCTCTGTTCTGTTGGCTTCGCTTTTATTCACCATTATTGCATTGCAGGCGGGAGGAGCCGGAGCCCAGATCCCGGCGCTCCATGGCCCCTGCTCCAGGGGTCTCGCACACTTCGTTGACATTCGCTGCTTCTGTCCGATCCTGCATGGTGACGTGAACAAGTGGCTGGCCAGGCTTGTCCAACCAGTCAGGATCGTCTTCCTACCGGTGGCATGATCCGTGCAGTTCCCTCCGATCGATTCTGGTAAAACTCGATCTGCTTCAATCAATCGACCAACACCTAACTAATTAAGCAAGGCGTACGTACGTCATCATGGCCTGCCGAAATCATTATAGTATATGTGTTCCACCGCAATACTGTATGGAGTAGTATCCATTTCTACTTACATGTACGTGTTGTGTGTTGTTGTGCCGCCTAGGGCAGGCAGGGCAAGAATATGTTATGTGTTGTCCCAAGTCAATCAACCAAATGAATGTGTAAAACTGCCTTCTGTATGTGGAAATGTGTACTCGATGTGTGTTTGTGTATCTGTTGTGTATGCAAACTACAACCGGCATCAATATGTCGGATCTCATCTCGCGCGTCGACTTGGTGAATGAAATAAACCGGTTAATTAATGCAACAGATAATAATTTCTTTAAATAAAAAACGTAAAACAACCTGATGGTTAGGGATTTGCAAATGGCATGATATAAGGTGGTTGTGTCATAGTCATTTCATGATAAGATTGTAGGCGTGGTCTCTAGAATTTTGGACACTACCCAACTGAATCATGAAAACATAACACTGATGCATGGATAAACGAAAAGCATGACCCTCATCTTTTTGTTCCAACTTTCTTCGGAATAGACAAGCTACGATGTGATTCAACAGAAACCTAACACATCAATGCTCTTTCCAGTTGTACCAGTTGACTGTGCGGTTGCCTTTCCGACGAACAGTCTCTTCGTGCTCTGCTCTGACCGGGAGCAATGCGGAGTGTCCAAGGCAGCAAAACGACTGCTGCTGGGGTTTGGCCGCATTTTTCAACAGGTCCAGCGACGCCTGCGACGGAGACATGAGGATGTATATTGAGGTGCTGACCAAACCCGTCCATTTCATCTTCATCTCGTTCTGTGCGCTTGGGCTCTCTGTTCTGTTGGCTTCGCTTTTATTCACCATTATTGCATTGCAGGCGGGAGGAGCCGGAGCCCAGATCCCGGCGCTCCATGGCCCCTGCTCCAGGGGTCTCGCACACTTCGTTGACATTCGCTGCTTCTGTCCGATCCTGCATGGTGACGTGAACAAGTGGCTGGCCAGGCTTGTCCAACCAGTCAGGATCGTCTTCCTACCGGTGGCATGATCCGTGCAGTTCCCTCCGATCGATTCTGGTAAAACTCGATCTGCTTCAATCAATCGACCAACACCTAACTAATTAAGCAAGGCGTACGTACGTCATCATGGCCTGCCGAAATCATTATAGTATATGTGTTCCACCGCAATACTGTATGGAGTAGTATCCATTTCTACTTACATGTACGTGTTGTGTGTTGTTGTGCCGCCTAGGGCAGGCAGGGCAAGAATATGTTATGTGTTGTCCCAAGTCAATCAACCAAATGAATGTGTAAAACTGCCTTCTGTATGTGGAAATGTGTACTCGATGTGTGTTTGTGTATCTGTTGTGTATGCAAACTACAACCGGCATCAATATGTCGGATCTCATCTCGCGCGTCGACTTGGTGAATGAAATAAACCGGTTAATTAATGCAACAGATAATAATTTCTTTAAATAAAAAACAAAAATAAGACTGTAAACTGAACGTTTTATATTACACCTACCAGAGAAAACAAAGTACATGAGGAGCAAGTATCAGATGTGATAGATTCAAAAAAAAAAAGTATCAGATGTGATAATTTCCAATCAGTTTTTATGTACTAACAGAAAAAAGGCTTGGCCTAAAATTATACTGCCAGACCACTCTAAGGTCTATTCGAAGCTCAAGTAATGACATACATTTGCATTTTGATTTAGGAACACTTGAGCAACACTACAGTAGTAGACAAGGTCTCACCTCCTTGATCCTGATGAACAATAGCTTGTGACAAACTTATATACTCTTCTTTCTATATATCATCAAGAAGTTTTGGCCAGTATTGATTAGGTGCAGTTGGAGAATGCGCTGGCTAATATATTAAGCAGTGACAAAAATTCAAGGTTAGTGCCCCTCATAATTAGATACAATCGTCCATGAAAGATCAACCAAAGACTAATGAGAAGGCCTCTCTGATTTTTTGGTTATGGCCTTGTAAGACGGAAAGCAGCAAAAAGTTGGATGGATTAGCTACATCGATGAATCAGGACTGTTGGTCAACTGATTGTTAGCCGATTCCCAAAAAAAGAAAAAAAAAACTGATTGTTAGCCAAGCTGTTTGGTTTAGCTTTTTTGGCACGAACCAATCTCTGAAGGACAAAGTTAGTGGGCTTTTATCTTCATCTTTTCTGCCGGCACATGTTGATAAAGAGACTGTACAAAAGGGATTATGCTCGTGATTTTTCCATGGGTGTTTTTTTGAGAAGGTATATGTAGCTCATTTTTTTATTGTTAATTTTTTTGGTTGGATGTACATTAAGAAAACAGTTCTCTACCACTGCATTTTGTGTTGATTTGTTGGCAACCGTGTTTCATTCTGGATCAGAGGGAGTACGACATTTTTTTTGGGTCATCAAATTGTCTGTTTCCAGAAGTACTATATTTGTTAGTTCAAAGCTATGATTATGTTGCCCATTGGTTTACATCAATAAACGACAATAAATTATTTTGTTGGATTCATGGTTTACATTTGGGACTGGCGATCAGTTTGTCTACTTGAGTGCAAACTTTTACTGCTGAAATTTAGAAGAAAAAATCCGAGTGTTTTCATATGAAAGTCCTGGTTTGAACATGTAGCCTGTAGGCAGTATCTTTAAGTTTATGCAGTATTGCAGCCAAATACGACTTATTTGATTTGGGATCTTATGTGATTTGGAGTATTGTAACAGATCAACTGAGCCATAAGAAGATGTTGTTTTGTGTCGAGTAAGCGCCACTTTCATTCATCAACACATGGCGTTTACATCTTTGAAATTTATATTAGGATCATATAAAGCCTATCTAAAAAATTTTGGTGGTTGATGGTTGCCAGTTGCCACTATTGGGAAAAATGTCAGATATAGTTTTTTTAAAGGGGAATAAAGTAGGGGAAGACCTTATTGTGGTAATATAATTATTATATAAAAGTAATAAGAACTAATGACGAATCCATTAGTTGATGGTTAGTCAAGGAATGCCACTGGTATCCTATTTAACAAGCTTGTGTGAAGCTCACATGTTTCACTTACTGATATAGTATAGTGTGTCGCTTGTTGCACATTTTGCCTACTCTTAGCAAAGATGTTGGTTCTGATCCATGGTGCGGGATCAGAGCAGTTAATATGTGGCCCGATAGACTACCCTCCTTCAATGTGATTTTGATGCGTACACTCCTAGCTAGAGTTTCCTTTTTTGTGCTAGAGTTAATTAATTCAATTAGCTCCGACTTCATATGGGCATGTTCGTTTTGTTTAGGCCTAAATTTAAATAAAGTATAATTACAAAACTAATCACAGAACCTCTGAGCTAATTTTCGAGACGAATCTAATGAGGGTAATTAAGACACGATTAGGCGATGGTTACTGTAGCATCACTGTAGTAAAACGTAAATTAATTAGGCTCATTAGATTCATCTCAAAATTAGGACTCATCTGCTAAAAAGATTTTATCATTAGACTTTATTTAATACTCCTAAATAGCAAGATTCTCCAAACTAAACTTTAATTTAGGAGAAAACGAACAGGGCCATAGATTAGCTGCAACATAGATCTACATAGTCAAATGCATAGTCTTACAGAATTAAAGGAAACTTTTGGTTGTAGGGGTCTGTCCATCTTCGCAACAACTACAGTAATAGTATATGTACATAGAAGTTGAAGTATTGTGATACATAATGTGTCACCTAGTGTTTCCTTTTCTTAATTAGGAGGCCAGATCTCCATGATCATAAAACTCTGCATATCATCTAGCGCAAAATCACCACATGAAAAAAACATGTAGATACGCTTTGTTTGTACATTAGATATGTTTCTTTCATCTCTATTGGAATATAGAGGCGTTTTTAGAAAGCATGCTGGGGCGTATCCGCACGTGTAGTGTCATGTTCCTATAGAGATGTATTTTACAAGCGTGTCAAGAGAATATAACACGATTCATTAGATACATATCTATAGGCTAATACACGCTTTTGTAGTTACATTGATGTCACGTGTCTATTAATTTAGCTAAATGTTGTTATTTAGAACATTGACAAAAAACATATTTTGTCCCTAATGCTATTAGGAAATATTACTTACGCAATTCGCAAGACTTAAACCCGGCCGTGACCTCTTCATTTCTTACAAACTCACTTAACCAACTCATCTCATGTGCACTATGACGAAAGTACTTAAGATATGTTATTTTTTAACTAGTATCAAGAAGCGTCTTTAGATGAGATTACTTATGTTTAAAGTGTGGCTAATATCATTTCACTTTGATGTGTTCTCAACACCGTGTCGTAAGCGTGTTTACGTAGGATACCAGAGGAATGAAAGCACATCAAAAACATGTTTATTTGGCTATTGACGTTTAAAGCATATCTAATAACGTGTTAAATTGACACAATCTCAATATCGTGGCAAAAAACGTCTTTAGATGTTGGTGTATTGACGTTTATAATAACGCATCAAGAAAATCATGCTTAGAAGGTCTTTTTCTTGTAGTGAATTGGCATAACACCTTTAACAAAGTACCAGTATCCATAGCCTACTGCAATGAAGAATGGCAACATTCGCCCGTTATATTTGCCTTTATATATTGTGCACCCTCAAGCAAATATATGTGATGAGAGAACACGAAAGCTAATGAAATCTTAACAATACCGAAGAATTAAGATGATTTTCTTCACCAAAGATGAGCTAACTTATTGGTTGACCGAGACCTTGTCTCGTTTAGTCTATTTGGATTGTAAGCCTCAAGTTGCCACGTTTAACTTTTTTTTTTGTGTGTGTGTGTGTGTGTTTTGGTTTATTTCAAACAAAACTTAAGCATGGCTAATTTCTTATCTTCTTGGCCTGCTTGTAATGGGGTTTCTCCTTTTTTTTTTCTTGCAATGTTTGCGTAGCTTAGTTGGTTATGACAAAGCTAGTTACAAATTTAACATATCCTTTTCTTTTTTTTTGGCGAATTACAAATTCAACATATCCAATGTCTTTAATATAAGAGAGACACTAGCCATTGACTCCAAAGGTCGAGTGTCATGTAATGATGAGAAAAAAAATGAGCTTAGATGTTTTGTCGTACATATAATGTTATCAAGGCTTTGTTAGGGAAACAACCGCTGCTTCCAAACCCTTGCACTAGGGCACACCGCCACTGCTATTGTTTTGAGCCTTTCTCTCTTTGCCCGGGGCATCTCATAAGTGGCTAGAGGAGCAAGGTCCCGTCGTCGCGTCTCTCTTGTAGTAGTGTTAGTTCGAGTCATTTGCTAAAGGTTTAGGTCTACCAATGTCGAATTAATATGGTGTTGGGATCTATCTCAATTGAGCTTTGATGTTTCATATGGATCAAGGGTCTCTACATGAGGGGCAATCCAGGATTTCCCCAGATGATCATTCTTGAGAAAAGATGTATGTTCCGTGAGGAAAATATTATCAGCTCTAACTCCATACCTTATAAGCTCCACTTCTGAGTTTCTTTAGCAAAGCCTATTTTAGCATTTTGCTTACACGGTCATTTCAAACCTTTTCCACGTCGATTATTTCACGCTAAAAACGTTTTGATGACCGTACCAATCTCACTATCTCGAACAATGATATTGATAGTACAAACCCTAAGTCAACGCATGTCCGGCCGGAGACGCAACCAAACCCACCCGTTGAACACGCCCACGCCCAGCCTTTTCTTACCAGCCAAACGGCCGCACCGAACCCCCTCCATCTGCCCGTCCATCCCTGATCTGACGGCCTATCCCGGCCGACGCGCTTTGGACGATCCCTTGGCCCCTACACAACCATAATTGCGACCACCTCCGTCATCACCGTTACCATTATCCATTTCCATCAATTCATCATTCCCCCGCGCACGCGCGCACCTCCGTTCCTCGATTCGAGGTCTCCATTCCCCGTGGTTCGCCGAGGGATTGGGGGGGAAAGATGATGATGACGCGGGCGTCGATGGGCGCGATGGAGGGCGCCGCGGTGGACGAGGTGGTGCGGCGGGGGGGTGGCGGCGGG
>LAPY01002478.1:52723-67109 GCA_000970635.1 Eragrostis tef
GGATTGGGGGGGGAAAGATGATGATGACGCGGGCGTCGATGGGCGCGATGGAGGGCGCCGCGGTGGACGAGGTGGTGCGGCGGCTCGTCGAGGGCGGCCGCGGCGGGAGGCAGGTGCAGCTCTCCGAGGCCGAGATCCGGCAGCTCTGCGTCGAGGCCAAGAGGGTGCTGCTTTCGCAGCCCAATCTCTTGCGCATCCACGCGCCCGTCAAGATCTGCGGTGAGCCCCTTTTCCTCCCTCGGCCTCCCCTGCTCGCGCTTGTCTCCGATTTCGACGGGCGCCTCGTTCTTCTGTTCGGGCCGATCTTCAATGCTTGTTGCCTTGCCGGAATGCGGTGGGATTATAATCGATTGCCGCGGCTGGGTTTCGATTCGATTCGTGGTGATCCGAGGCAAATGTTGCTTCCAGGATTGGTTGATCGTTCCTCAACCAGCCGGGGGTTTGGTCGATGGTCATTGAATCACCGTTTCCTGAAAACAAACGTATTATAATTTTTTGGGCATTTGGATGGTTAAAATGTTCCACTTGCCAAGCCAATGCTGGGTCGTCGTCCTTGTGTAATGGTCAATGAGCAGTTATTGCACGGTCCTTACTTTTTAGATACGCTTGGTCAGTTGGGGCCTTATCCTTTTGTGCGTATCTGGGAGGCAGGAGACCGCATTTTTGTTTCCAGTTAGGTGTTTTGCACGACTTGCACACTTTCGGGTCATGCTGGCTTTGCAAGGTATCTTTAAGTTTGGAGGGAAAAAGTGTTCCCTGGGAGGGGTGGCGTTGTTTGCCGGTTCGTTGGTGTTGGAGTTTGGTAGTTTGCTTCAACTATTCTTTATCGTTGGGCATCCCATGAGCATGGATTGGAGATTCATGGAAAAGTTGGTAAGCCACGTATGGCTTTCCTTTTGCGCGTTGCATGGTTGATCAATTGTTTCCTGGGTTGTTATGAATGCTTGATTAGTTAGGTTATATACTTTAGTTGAGGATTGTGCATGGACACTGCCGGGAATTTGTTTATTTGGTGTTTTTTATTGCATTAGATAGATATAACTTCCTCCGTCTTGTATTGGATCACAACTGCAAAAGATCAGTCATAGGTTTTCTGTTATCGTCCGCTTTATTAGCTTTATTAACCAGGGGACTGCGCTGTGACATTTAGATGGTAGAAGGGTGATGCTTTTTATTTATATTTTATGTATTCAATTTTCTTTTTTATGGAGTTAAAATTTTCAAAGATACTAGATTGGCAACCTCATGGTTGGCCCATGAGCAACTCGTTGCAACTAGTGTACTTTGTTCCCCGCACAAATACATTTTGTTGTTTAACTACAGTTTTGCCTGCGGATGTGTCATATGTCTTGCATGATGGCTTCTGCTACATTACTTTTAATATATGAGAATGTTTCCTCTTGTATATGCTGGTCACATATGCAATGTGTGTTTACTTGTTGGTTCCTCAAGTAAAGTAGCACAGATTCTGGTTCAGATGGCTATGTACTTGTTGCATCCAGTTTTCCTTTTAAGTAGCAACCCATTCAAACTGTAAACTGCAGAAATTAAGTAGCAAGCTATCAAAAATGCAGCAAGTGATTATCCCATACACAGCATGTGCTTTAAAATCATTTGAAAAATTAAAATTCTTGTTAAGTTACTCAGGAATTCTTATTGTATTCCTCGGGGCTACTGGCTACTATGGATACATATTTGGTTTTATCTTCCGTCGCCATGTCTCCATAGCTGAATATATTACCCATATCATATTTTCATCTATTTTTCATGTTTCACAACTTTTCCATAAAGAATTGCTTGTAATGTGACTTCCAGGTGATATCCATGGTCAGTTTGTTGATCTTCTGAGGCTATTTGATTTGGGTGGCTATCCTCCAACTTCAACTTACCTTTTCCTTGGAGACTATGTGGATAGAGGCAAGCAAAGCTTAGAAACTATATGTCTCCTTCTGGCATACAAATTGAAATACCCTGACAATATTTTCCTGTTGAGGGGAAACCATGAAGATGCGAAAATTAACAGAGTTTACGGTTTTTATGATGAATGTAAGAGGAGATTCAATGTTCGACTATGGAAGATATTCTGTGATTGCTTCAACTGTTTGCCCATGGCAGCGCTTATTGATGACAAAGTACTGTGCATGCATGGTGGTCTCTCACCAGAATTGAATAGCTTGGATCAAATAAATGATATTGAGAGGCCTACTGAAATTCCTGATGAAGGACTTCTGTGTGATTTGCTATGGTCTGATCCTAGTTCTGACACACAAGGGTGGGGAGAGAGTGATAGAGGCGTTTCATGCACTTTTGGTGCTGATAAACTTGTAGAGTTTTTGGAGAAGAACGATCTTGACCTTGTATGCCGAGCTCATCAGGTGAGCAGCAGTTATTCAACCTTGATGTAATTTTGTTTTTATTGATATTCATGAGATGATTGTAACATGAACGTTCCTGCACCCTAGGTTGTGGAAGATGGTTATGAGTTCTTTGCGCAGAGAAGATTAGTGACGATCTTTTCAGCTCCAAACTACTGTGGGGAATTCGATAATGTGGGTGCTTTGTTGAGCATAGATGAAAGCTTAATGTGTTCTTTTCAGATCTTGAAGCCAAATGAAACAGGTGCACCACGCTCAAAGAGACCAATTCCAAACAAGGTAAGCTTCAAATGATATGATCATAAACCGTGCTTTGAGCATCAAGGAAATAGAATAGTTCAAACATAATATCATTTCTACATACCTTTAGAATCATTTTTTATTTTTTATAATTCTTTAGAGAACTGGATATTTCGCGGCCTACTTTCAGAATTTTGTATTCAACATATTTTCACATGTGGGTCAGGCCCATATCACCTGTGTCGCACTCTCACTAGGCAATAATCTAGAAGTGCAGTAAATATCCAACAAATAATACCAGCACAACATTTAGATTCAATTACTTGGAAAATATCTTGGAGATAACATTATTGGTTTAAGGGTAGGTGATTGCAAGTTGTCATTTACTTCAATCCTAACTCGGTTTGAAACCCTGTGTGCACTTTCATTTTTTTTCTCTGCAAAATAAATCCTCTTGCGTTTTTTGCGATGCTTATCCATTCATATACTTGTTTGTCCTTTTTCTTAACAGACACCGAAAGGAGACAACGCTTAACTGCACGCAGTTACCTAGTCACAATTGTTGTCAGCTCGAAGGGGGTGATCTCTTTGTCTCTGATCCACCAGGGCATGACATCATTCTAATCCAATTTCACTATCCACTGGAGTGGCAGGGCTCTACTCCACTCGCTGTGTATGTGTGGACTCAATCAATGGTTCACCATTCTTATGTACAGCAGTTCTTCATCTGACTCAGCCATATCATTCGTTCTGATCGTTACCTGCTGCCGCTGCAACGTCTGGTGGACAGGGCGTATTGTTGTGGATGCACTAGTTTTGTTTTGGTAGTTTCATAGTGGTATTTGTTTGCCTGATCTCTGCGACTTTTGTTTGCCAATGTATGATCATTAGGTTATGACATAATACTTTGTGAAGTTATGTAAAGGCTCGTGTTGTTTAGGCATGGGCATCATGATTAATTGTGAAAGAAGAAAAGATGATGCTTCGAAGGGAACATTTTGTACTTATATCATTCTACTGAGCAAATGTTTTGTAAGGTAGTAGATGTTATTCCGAAATATCAGCATAGCTATTTACCCTTTCTTATTATCAACACGTTTCTCAAGCTTTTGTATTAAATTCAGCAGTAGAAATGTTTTGCAATAATTTCAGGAATTTCAGTGAACACATTTCTAGCGTTACATCAAAATCATGGGAAACTATTCAGGATTTGGAAAATTAAAGTCTCACTTTTCAATGGTACCCTATCTGCAGATCAGTGCCATTCAATTTACAAGGATAATATAAACATTTATTTCATACTTATCATCTAAGCATACACTTTGGACTCACAGAGTCCACTGAAATGGGCACTCACGTTATGCTCTCTTCTAGTCTACAAGGTCAATCCAACCTTGAACTGCTTAATTATTGCTTTCTTAGTGGTTCTATTATTCCGTGTAATTCTTCCGTTGACAAAGACATCTATAGCCGAGCCTGGACTTGTTTTGCCGGTGCACTCTGCAAATAAAAAATTAATCAGATCCTACACGGATAATGTAATCACACTATCAGAAACTAACACAAATAAACCTGAACATAGATTTTAGTAAGCACGTTAGAGTATGTGATCATGCCGCATTGAGGTGCAATACTCCGAATATGTCTGTTAGACTCTAGGTTATCTGTTTCCCTTATCATGATTCAAACACTTAGCAAGTTCTACATTGTATTGTTTACTCTGAAAGCTAAGCAAGGTAGTACAAATAGTAAATAATACTAAGACTTTCAGCAAACAAAGGGTGGCTTGCTTACCAAGGGAATCCCTTTTGCTGCTCTCTCAGCAAGGTAAGAGCAGGGCTTGAAAAAGCCCCCATACCGCTTTGTCCATTCCTCCAGCTTGGCATGGATGTATTTTGCACCAATGGAATCTGCCCAGAGCATGACACCCCCCCTGGTTGTAGCAACGAATGAGTGTGAGCAGTTATTGTGTACAATGCAGATGGATTGGTGTTGAGTTCCAAGATACAAGATGGACATGAGCTCTCAGAAACAGACCTATAAGGTGGGAATCCCATGCCGAAGATTGATGCAATGTCGAGGTCAGAAGCCTTGACTGCGATACCCTCATCAAGAACGCGGCAGGCTTCATTTATCACTGGGAAAAACACCATTTCAACTATGTCTTTCTCGCTTAGCTTCATCAACTGGGACAAAAGCACAAAACTTTTATCATCGAAACCACCTTGTTAGTTTCAGATGGAAAACAAAATTTAGAGCACAAAATGTTACATATTAACATATGAATGCTCTTACTTTTCACGTCACAGGTATATAAGAATCTAATTGATTCAATATGGATTGTTTTCCCCTCTAAAGATCACAGTTGACAAAAAAATTGTGACTTCCATACTGTGCTAGCTCATCAAGGTCTAATAGACATAATATCCATTTCAGAACTTTTTTGTCCTGGTTCCAAAAGTACATTTAGCAGCATTTTTACAGAAAGTGAGTACTACCATACCCTGAGGTATTTTGTTGTTAACAGCTCAATTAGCACTGTATATCAGTGTCGTCTTGTCTACTGACAAAAGCATAGGAGCATACTCTTCACTTTTAACATAAAGCTGCAGCTACATATTTCTCCAGGAATCACAGAAGGGCATGAGCTATCATAGTACAATGAAATCAAACCTCAGGGTTCGGTGTGACTCCTGCCATGCTCCTAGATTGTTCAATATACTTCATAATTTCAGGATCAGGAGTGGCCTTTCTCTTGTCCTCGTACTTGTAAAACCCCTTTCTAGTGGCTTCACCTGAGCAAAATATTCATAGGTTGGTATAGAATATTCAGAAACCCAGGAAGTTACGAAGAGCAGAGAGAACACAAACAAATCCAAAAAATAAATGTAAAATAAAGAGTGCAGTTTTATAGATTTTACCAGCCCTTTTGTCCTCCATCATCAGAGGAATGAGCATTGACTTGTACACCCTATCCGGAAAGTTTTCAAGGTACTGCATACCAGTGGCCACAGCCACACCAAACCCAACCAAGTCAGCCAGCCTGGGTGCAAGTAGCAGAGAAAGAGGCACAAATTTGAGTCGCCATATAATTAATAATGCTGTACAAACTTATAAAAAGGGAAATAATTCATAATTCTATTGTCTGACCTGAACGGACCCATGGGCATTCCAAATTTAGTACACGCACGATCAATTTTATAAACATCCATACCATAATCAACAAACAAAAGTGCTGACTGAGTGTACGGGAAGAACATCCTGTTGACTGCAAAGCCAGTACAGTTCCCAACCACTATTGGTGTCTTCTTAATCTTCTTCCCAACATCCAGCAAGTCAACAACAACTTGAGGTGAGGTGTGCTGGGTTCGGACTATTTCCAGAAGTGGCATTACATGTGCAGGACTACAGAATGAAATAAGTCAATTGTTGGCTATGCAAATAAATAGTGATGCACCAGTATACATTGCATACCTAAAGAAGTGAGCACCGATAATGCGGTCATGGGATTTTGTTTTCTCTCCAATCAGATTAAGATCAATTGTAGATGTGTTGGTAGCTAGGACACAATGAGATGGACAGTATTTCTCCAGATCGGCAAATATTTGTTGCTTCAAATTTACATTCTCAATAACTGCCTGCAATTATAACAAACATATATGAATAAAGATAACAGAGCCGGTTAAAATAAAAGCATCGTTTTGTGCATAAATAGACTTGCCTCAATAACTAGGTCCACATTTTTGAAACTATCATAATCAAGGACGCCTGTGACAAGAGACATAGCCTTCTCATATCTCTCCTCGGTCATTTTTCCTTTCCTTACCCGACTCTGCAAATTGGCTGGTGAAACAAAATAGTGATATGATTTAAGGTGTCAGATGATTCTCGAAAGTGTAGGCAGTCATTCCCCAAAGTGTAGGTCAGTTATGAAACAGTTACCTTTGATCCTATCAATTCCGGCATTTAGGAACTTCTCATTTACTTCTTTAAGTATGACAGGGTAGTTACTTAGTATCATTGCGGTTGCAATTCCTGATCCCATAAGTCCACCGCCAAGAATTGCGACTTTAGTAATTTTCCGAGGCATTAACCCCAAGTCTGTAACACCAGGAATCTGTTGCATGTCAGAAAGGTTAGTGAACTGTATGATTTGTATTAAAATACACATACAAACACAAAATGATCCTCATACCTTTGATGTTGCCCTCTGAGAAAAGAACACATGAACTAAGCTCTTACAAGTGTCCGAAAAAAGCAGCTCCTGGAAAGCTGTTGCTTCCTGCGTTTTCATGATGCAACATGTATCCAGATTTTAGTAAACACTGTTAACATAAATGACAAATGGAAAAAAAGCTGGAAGAAAAAAATAAAAATGAAGTACCTTCCAGAGCCCAGCACGAGGTCCTGCAGCAATGCCCTCTTCAATGACATCAATACAAACTAGTGGGTGATGAAGATTAGCTGCCTGCTTCTGAGCTTGCATTCTTGCAAATTTCAGAATTTCCTTAGCCTCCCCAAGGGGTTCCAACTTGTCAGTCTTGTAAAGGCTTTTGATCCAGGGTCTTTTAAGCTCATATATATCCAAAGCCCATTGACGAGCAACATTGACCAAATTATTAGGAGAAACTAAGGCATCAACCAGTCCGAGTTGGTGTGCCTCACCACCCTTGATTGGCTTAGATAGCTGGCATAATGATATTATAAAGTGGACAAACATAAAACAAAGATCACCACCAAAAAAAATACTTGGCCTCAAGAAGCAAAGGAAAATGCAGCAACTCACCAAAATCATTTCCAGAGATTTTGTCAGCCCAACAAGACGGGGGAGTCGCTGTGTTCCTAATGAGAAGAAAAGACAGCACATGGTTCAAACTATCAATCATTAAGGAATCCATATACACAAATGAAACAAAATGATCCTTAAAAATGAAGAGAAAATATAAAATTACCTCCAAATCCTGGAATAATTCCAAGTTGAAGTTCTGGAAGACCTAACTGAGCTGTTGGAGTTGAAATGCGCGCATGGCATGCCTAATATGGTAAAGTTTTGGCTAATGTTATCACCAATGAAATATGAAATTGAAATGATAGAGACAATGATAAACAAAAAAGTACCATAGCAACTTCTAGTCCCCCGCCAAGAGCAAGTCCATCAATTGCTGCCACAGATGGCTTCGTTGCAGCTATTTAAGACAATAATACAAAGGAAAAATTATCAGAACAATTCTTCATTGGAAGAGTAACTGCGAACCAACATAGGTGAACAAATCAAATACCTTCCACAGTATCAGTGAGAATATCTATTGCTATGTAACCAACCTTTGGCTGCATCACTGTTTAAAATAATGAACAGGTAAGACAGTGATGACAACTGCACAGTGGTCATGCCGAAATTGAGATGGAAAGCATATCATACTTTGGCCTCCTTGAACAGATCCAAAGGAACCAATGTCAAAACCTCCAGAAAATTTCCCACCTTTCCCTGTCATAGGTTATAAAGAAATTTATGGTTACATCACAGAAACAGGTGGAGAGGGGATGGAAGGTGCAGTGTTTGTTCCTTCGCCTTAGACCATGGCATGCATATTGTTTAAGTGAATGAACTGCTACGTACCTGTAACAACAATGGCTTTGACATCGTTTCTCCTCAGAGCTTCTTCATAGCTTTCCTTTAAGCTATGCAAGACTGAAAGCAAAAAGTTGCAAGAGTGAAACAACAAAAGACAAAAAAGGTACCAACTCTCAAACAACAATACAATATTACATTCAAACATTGAATATATCAGTTTGAGCTTCATTCTGAATAGCTGGCAGTGGCGAAGCTAGACTACAAATTACCATGTTGCCGGCATCGAATTTATGCTTAAATTTTAAGCAATTAGCTGGTGAAAACAAGACTGTTAGTGTTAATTTTTTTGCCTACCCTGGTGCCGGTGCACCAGGGTAGCATAACGTGGCTTCGCCACTGATAGCTGGTATACAGATGCAACAGGTTGTCATGCAGATGTAAATGTTAAGGAACCACAATAAAAATGTTGGTCTAAATCAACTCAGCATGGAAGACACAGTTTTGTTACTAAAAAACATCGAAGTGGCATAAATCTTTTGATTAGTATTATGGTTTCTAAAGACTGTTGTGCATTTATTATGGCCGGTAAGTCATTTTATTCTTTTTTTGGACTAAAAATAAAATCCTAACTACCTTTATTTTATCTTATAAATTCAATGTACATCATTACAGCATGGATCTCGCTGTTAGAACTGTGCCAATCAGAGCCTGTATTGTGAATGGTTTGTCTGTAGCCAAACACATCGGGAAATCTTTTCAGCCCATGGATTTGCAAAGAATGTGTCTGCTGCAAACCAAGGCATATTTCTTTGGGAAATCTGGATCCAAAACCTTAGGATTTCATTAATGTTTGACCAAAATCCTAGATGTTCACAAAGTAGTCTACTCGTTCGAACAGGATACCCAAGTCAGTCAGTTCACTCGTGTGATTTTCACAATCAAACTCACAAAGACAGAGGCTCAAGCAGTACATTAATGCTTACATTAGTTTCACGATCAAACTTCTTTCTTAAGAATTAAGCAGCGTACGTACACCATAAATTCGAGAAATTAGAATTAATCTAGGGTCCTCCTAAATCTGAAACGTGACACGCACCATCCTAATTCGACAGGTCTGCATCTCAGCAGACTCAAAAGCCCCAATCTTTAACAATACAGATAAGAGAAAATTAATCCCAGTGACAGCAGGAATCGACATGAAGGAGGCACTTCTGCATCTTCCCTCAATGAATTGGACCACCCGCAAAGCTCACAACCCAAATCTCGCATCGAACGACCACCAAAGAAAATAAACACAAAAGGATTAAGGAAACAGATTTGGGGAGAGAAGGGGAGGATGATGCACCGTACCATCGATGGAGAGCGAGTTGACGGGCGGATTAACGATGGTGATGACCGCAACGCCGTCGGCGCCCACCTCCATCTCCGTCCTCCCCTTGGGCGCCATCGCCGCGATCTCTCCGCTCCGGCAGACGGCGGTTCCAAGATTTCTTGCTGCTGTTGCTTTCTTGCAGTTACGGCTTTGCTTGGTGCTGGGAGCTGGCAAGCTACTACTGCGACCGGTATTTATCACCCATTATTTATCGATTTATGGCGCGTACGGTAGGCGGTTGCTCCGCTGACGCCACCTATCTCATCTGTGCTCTGTTTCCCGTGCAAGTATGGGACTCCATTGCGGCGGTGCGGCCGCAGTTTGAGAGAAGGATGATTGGATTAGGATAGCATTATGGATTGACTGAAGATAGTCGCTTGTTTTCGCCTTGCCCTTGTTGCATATATATATTTGATCTTGAAAAAATAAAGGAGACGTTAGCTGCACGGACCAGGCGAACATAAAATTTGTTCGCACGTTACGATCTTGGCAGATGCTCGTTGCGTACGTGATGCTCTCAAATGTCCATTCCACAGGAAAAGTACTCCAGTATCCACTCCGAGCTATTTTGGACACAGTTATTTTGGAACAGAAAAAGTATATGCAACTATCTAAGTCTAAAATAATGATCTTCATTTAGCTCAACACTAGATATTGTATTTTAAAGTACTTTTACGTTTTTGTACAATGAAACATATTTGTTGCACTATAATTTAATCATCTCTCTTGTTTATATGAAATCAACTATTTCCAGTTAAGGTGTTAGAAAAGCCATATTGTAGCCAGTAAACTTGATGTGTGGCCTTGCTTGATGGATGCTGGGGCTTGGTTACACAAATTGGGGCATTTACGTATCTAGCCCTATTTCAAAGGCCAATTGCATGTTTGGCCTCATTTTCTAGGGTTTGCGTGTTTGACTTTTTTTAAAAAAAAATGAACCTCTTTTCTAACACCGCCACTTTGAGGATTAAAAAAAAGAAAAGAAAGATGTGAATAATGAAAGGGAAGGAAGAAAGACTAAAGTACCCTCGCTCAACACTATCCATTCCCGTTCTGTTCTCTCTCTGTCTCGGTGAAGCAAGAATGGAGGGAGGAGACGGAGCAGCCGCAGGAGGACCATGGGAGGCGCGACCCTGGCGCGGCGGCGGTGCGGATCCCTGCTGTAGAAGGCGGCGCGGAGGGCCGGGAGGAAGGAGGCGGTGCCGAAGACGACACGTTGCTGTGCCCGTGGCGCGCGGGGCTCTGGAAGCCACTGCCGCCGGCGCGTGTGACCCGCGCTAGGGGAAGGCCGAGCTCAGTTGCGGGCCACGCAACTACGCACCGGCGCGGGAGCAGCCAGCGGAGGCAAGCTCAGCAGGGTCAACAGCGGCCCGAGTAGCAGGCAGGCTTTTGTCCTCCCAGCTCTGACTTCCATGGATGTTTTTTGCGTTGCCTGTGAGGAAGAAGCAACTTCGATTTGTTCATTTGTTTATTGTGTTAAACCAATCTGAACAGAGATCCCAACAGAAACGTATATGGTCATTATTAGCTTAATCAATTCAGCCATTTGTCTTTGATATGTAAATTAGAAAATACTGCTGAAAGCCTAAAATGTCAAAATGTTGAAATTACTATTGAAATGTTGTCAAGATTAAATTGAATTTTAGCTAAATATTCAAACTGTTACTAAATTTATTCAAAATTTCAATTTTGAATTTAATTTTTTGTTGAAATTTTAGAACTATAGCTAAATTACTTGTTACCGTTTGTTTTAGAAAATAAGGTCATTCACGCAAACCTGTTAGTAGGGTCAATCGTGTAAAGGGTATGAAGGTCTTTTTATCATGAATTTAACACTGTCAAAGGCTTCAAACAAAATAGGGTCAAGTTTACGTTTCACTTTGAAAAAAGATGGTCAAATACACAAACCCTAAAAAACGAGGCCAAACATGCAATTGGCCTTCAGACTAGGGTCAGATATGCAAATGCCCCATACAAATTTGGGCCTCCATGTAGGATGTCAATCCTTGTTATGTGTCATCATCTCTTCTTAATTCACGAGTGCTGATGAAGATGATGGAGACGGGCCTTCCTACTTTTTTCGTTCTCTCTACTTTATATTAGAAGACTACTGCTCTCCTTAGAGTTTTTAGTACCGTCGTGGTCCTTTTTGAGTGCGACCGGTTATGTGCTTCTCGCTTGAGCTCTTACTTCTTTGTTCTATTGGGTTGCTTTTGACCTTGCACGAGCGTGATATTTTTGCTTCCACAATTAAACGGAAGGGAAGCACAACTAAGCTACGACTAGCCACCATGCCCGGCTGCGCTGCGGGTGACCAGTTGAAAAAGATTGCTGAATATATGCACGTGTGGAGGTCGCGCTTTTGAAATTCAACGGTATATAGTATTGCAAAAAAAAAAAGCAATGATTAGAAACCACAACCAGAATACATGCTGCTAGCTGGATACACACAAGAGACAGATAACAACACTCACATAGAACTACTGTCATACTTTTTCTGTATGTACGCAAGCTGCATGTTTCTTAGATGATTGCTAACTGCAGAGGGGACAAAACCAGTCATCTCTCTGCATGCATGCAACCAGCTTCCAACACGACAAAGAATGCAGCTAGCATTAAAATGCAACATGACTAATAACTGTGGTCTCTTTAAGAGACGTAAAACCAAACAATAAATTATTGTGTGTTTGTCAAAGAAACAGAATTCTAGTTATTGCAATATAATACTACAAACATGTCTATAGTAGCTACAACTTGAATAGGCTACTTTATATCACCAAAAGACTTGTGTAAATACTTTGTTTTGGAGACAAAAACTATATGTTATAAACTCTCTAAATATACGTGCTTGTGCCTTGCCAAAATAAGTGCCTTTCTTCAGCTCAGAAACAAGCTCCTCGACCTTAGACTAACTCGAACAATGTAAGCCATTTTTGAGATGCAAATTGGTGATTGCCTACTATGGATAGTGTTTTAATTAAGCACCCAAAGACACCATCTCCAACAGTGCGATGGCATTTCGGGTCTTGCAGCTCTATCACACGATGCCCGCCTGAGCTGCATCCCTGGAGGGACTCCTCCGAGCAACAGCGATGGCATTATTTATAATTCTTTATCAAGCTACAAGATGAGTATTGTTTGAGGTGTGAAGTTTTAAATTGGTTTTAGTAACTATATGATCTTTGCTAGGAAGCTCAAACAATTGTGTCCTGAAACTCTATCGAGATGTACCTTGAGTAGGCACGCTGTCAAAACACATGCGGTGGTGGTGAGGTGGAATAGAATGAACCCAGCACCATGCTTATATAGACCAGAGCACCATGCACTGGCCAGCAACAACACTATAAAAAAAGTAGCAGCCTGAATTTATGTGACATGAACCTACACTGGCCAAAGCTGTCTGACGGGTCACTTTTACACATGAAGGCTCTAGATGGATGGTACAAGAAGACATTAATCCTACTGTTAATCGAATGAAGCCTTCATCAGAACCATTCAAATGATATCTAACGGAGCAAAGTGCATTAAGCTAACGTGGGCAGTCTCAGAGGCCGCGGAGACGGCGCGGCCTCATCTTTCTAATGCTCTTGTGGCATGTTTCACCATTAAACGCTTTTTATATGCGCATCCGAGCGCGCCATCCACTCTAATATATTTGGTCCGGAGTAGAGGTCTAATCTTAGGCTGCGTATCTCAACCTAACCCCAATCTCTAGGGGGCCTCCTATCCAAGCGATAGCCAACCTGTAGCGCGGCCCAAGGCCCATTGGTTGCATGCGCTTTAGGTGCAGGCCGGCCAACCATGCGCTTTAGGTGAATTGGGTCTTGGTCTAGTGTGAAAGAAGTCCTGGCTTAATGGTTAATTCACCTGAGTAACACCTTTGAGGTCCTTTTCTAGGATTTACCGGCGTTATATGTTAAGTAGTAAGCAGCGTTCCCGTCGACAACGAGGCGCCTTTGGTGACTTTAGGAATCTCTAAATCTATCGGGTGCTCAGTTATGCAGCAAGCACGGGATACAGGCAGTTGGGCAAGCGCATACAGGCTGGCAATAGTTTTGTTTTGTTTTTAGGTAAAAAAATATTTTCTTAAAGATTTATTTTTAAAAAATATTTGATTTGATTTAAAAAATGCTAGAACAATTGGTTGTAATGACTGGAACAATCGATTTTTCTTTTAGGAACATTTTATAAGAAGGTTAGAACAATTGGTTGTAATAGCTGGAACAATCGATTTTTTTCTTGGAATTTGTTTAAGAACGCTAGAACAATTGGTTGTAATAGCTAGAACAATCGATTTTTTCCCATGGAACAAAGGCTAGAACAATTAGTTGTAATTGATAGAATAATGTTAAAAGAATACATTTATAATATTAATTTTCTAAAATTTAAAAAGTATATCCATGTGGGATCTTGTGTTGTTGCATTAATTTTAAAGATGATCATGGTTCAAACGGATTCGAAAATGAACTTACGTTTAAGAGAAAAATAGTTTTCAAGTTTGGAATCAACATTAACCATTGCAGGTCCGATGCTCTCTCGACACATGGCACAAATTGAGATGGCATGCGCGCGTGCGTCCGCTTCAGCACGGCCAGCTCACATCATCCACTCCTCATCGTTAGATTGAAGGAACAGCACGGATCGCAAAGCGCGTTACATGAGCGCTCAGAATAGAGCAAGCTAAATATAAGAACTAGTAAACATACACTTGCTGTCGGATACCTAGATTAAGGTATCCTAATCAGGGATACTTTAATCATTATCATAGCCAGCTGATGGCTTTGGCTTAGGCACGTGAAGGATACGAAAGTGGGGCCCGAAACCTCC
>LAPY01002479.1:21072-56527 GCA_000970635.1 Eragrostis tef
CCCGCCGACTACGGAGAGGAACCCATCGCCGCCGCCGCCGCAGAAGCTTCCCAAGCCGGAGAATACAGATCCATCGAGGCAGCAACACCGGAGAAACAACCAAGGGCGCCTCCATCCCTTTCGGGACCTATCGGTGGGGGCAAAAAGCTAGCAGGCCACCGCAGATGGGATGGGAAGAGGCCTCTTGATGCAGTTGGTTGACACTCCAGCGGTCGCCCCAAAAGCCACACCCTACGAGGAAGAAAACGTCGAAGCCGTAGATCTGGAGGATGCATCACCGGGCTTGACTGATTTGAAGCTTCAATGGCAAAAATGGGGATCAGCAGAGGGCAAACAACCCAGTCAAAGGAACTTGAGCACCCATCGACGTTTTCAGTGCCACTCGTGAACACAACATCTCCATTGTACCAAAACCAGAGAAACAAAGATGAAGAAGGGTCGAGGATTACACCCATCGGAAAGGAATCCGGTGGGGATGACGGCCATAACGGCAACACCACTACGGGAACAAAAGGAACGCAACTAGCAAGTGCCAGAGAAACAAATCACCAGTGGCGATGGGCACTGCTTCAAACAACTACTAAACACAAAGAAACCTAACAACTACTGTACAGGGAGGGTCCCTCACCCAAACCAACACCGGCGGCAAGCCGGAGAAGGAGGGGAGGGGCCGGATTTGGTCCTTTGAGAGGAAACTCGGAGGAGGAGTTGTTGAGGAGAAATTTTTCGGTTGAGATTTGGATGAGGGAGGAAGAAGCAGCTACAGGGAAGAGGCTTCGAGACACATGGGGAACGGTTCGTCCGATTTGCTTTTTTCAGTTGATTTCATATTGTAACACTGCAACGCATACAATGGAGGATAATGCAAATATTCAACTTTGGATGATCTTGTAAGGGAGAGCTTTAATGTCTGGCAACAAAAACTAGGAAGTGTTTCTTTTTTTAGAAAAAAATTGATCGGAGCACACAGACAAAGTGTGTCTTCGCCCACAAGCACATTGATAAAGTCAAAAATGTCTAAGACACACTACGATTCATGGATTATTGTCCGAGACACACCGTGGTCACTAAAATTCTATTTCAGTGAGAACAATGAGGACGTTCTGCCGTTATTCCCTAAAAGCTATGGTTGGTTCTGAGAATTGAAATGGGTGAATTGAATTGAGCCTCAAATTGATGTGATAATGGAAGCCAGATAAAGTTGAAATCCAATTGATGTTTGTTTGTGCCATCGGATGATTTGCATGAATCAACAGCTTTGACTCCATGTGCGATGCCATGGTGTCGTGTGCCTCACCAGCCCTGCAACCATGGAGCTCGGTTCTGACGGCAATGGAGCTGCCCCCCTGGACACGAAGATCAGGACCGGCGACTATGGAGCTTCGCCCCGCGACCTTCGACAACGCGCGGCACCCCTTCTCTGAGCGCGCGTCGCCATGGCAGTTCCTCCTTCATGTGCACCTCTGCCCCTCGCCGCCCAAATTTACCATGGCCGAACTCAGGAGCAAAAGATGTAGAGTGATGGGCAGCATTGGGACCATATCAAGGAGAGAGAGAGAGAGAGAGAGAGAGAGAGAGAGACCATGTGTGAGGAGCTATGAAGGCAGGATAAGTTGGCGATGGCTTCCGTGGCCGGAAGAACAAGGTCAGGTAGGGGCATCCACTATCATTTAAGAAATATTCTCTCACATATTCTACCTAAAAATAATATTTTCATGGCCACAGTGTGTCTTAGACACTAATTAATCATCAAATCGTAGTATGTATATCAGACCAATTCAGTTTTGTCGGTGAAAGTCACACTTTGTCTGTGCGTTTCAGACAAGTTTGCCAACATTATTAAATGATTCCGACTGAAAGAAACAAGGAATGGAATTTGATCCCGTGAGAGGAAATTCCAAGCAATATACACGCATGATGGGATTTCGCCCTTGATTAACGATCGATGATGAGTTGCTTCATCATCACAAGTTGCCTTGGATAGCTGAAAAATAGCAAGGCTGCCTGGTTCCGCAACATCTGATGTGCATGAAAGAAAAGGCATGCCAAATTTGTTTTTCTTTGTGATTACAGAGTACAACTCAGACACTTAGAGCGCATGCACACTCATCCATATGAATGTACATACACAAACCCTACCTATATGAGCATTTTTGAAGACTGAGCCGGCAAATCCTCTAGATTGACGAAGTCACCACTGGCGCCTTGCTGTCGACGGTCACGTCTCCTACTGCTAAAAAAACAAAGCCGTTAAATCTTAGAAAAATTCGGTCCATCGGGAGTCGAACCCGACCGAGAAACGAACTCAGGACCTCAGGTGCTACATAGTCTCTTGTAACCACTAGTCTTCTAAAGCGAAAAAGCCACCCCCTTTTAACTTGCTATAACACTTTTTTATGCTTCTTACAGCTTCATTGAGAATAACATTTGTCTCCAAAATTGTGGGGAACAATTTAATTTGATCATGTGCATGGTTCCATTGAAAAAAAAAATCTTTTGGTACAATTGTATATTATATCAATAATGTTTAACGAGGCTATAAAGTTTTTTTATTTCTCCCTGCCGCCTGCCGCGTAGTCAGATTGGACGTTCTTTTCGCACAACCTCGCCTCTCTCGTGTTTTCCTTCTCCATGCTCAGAAACATGTTTGGACGAGAGGCACGCAAGTTTGAATCTGGTTGCCGTGGTCCAAGGTCTTTCATCCGTGTCCGTTCGTCGTCTAGGGCATGCACCTTCATCCTATGGCGCGACCGGCTGATGCATGAGCCTCCTCGGTGAGGAAAGGGACGCAAACGACACCGCCTTGGCCTTGGCGTCCTCGGGGGTGGCCAGAGGGATGTCTGCGTGGACGCAATGCACTAGGAGGATAGGACGGTCAGTGGACCTTTGAAATTTCGAGTAGCTGGGGAAGATGTTGATGGTGGAGACCTATCCAGGAGGGGGATGGACCGAGAAACGAACTCAGGACCTCAGGTGCTACATAGTCTCTTGTAACCACTAGTCTTCTAAAGCGAAAAAGCCACCCCCTTTTAACTTGCTATAACACTTTTTTATGCTTCTTACAGCTTCATTGAGAATAACATTTGTCTCCAAAATTGTGGGGAACAATTTAATTTGATCATGTGCATGGTTCCATTGAAAAAAAAAATCTTTTGGTACAATTGTATATTATATCAATAATGTTTAACGAGGCTATAAAGTTTTTTTATTTCTCCCTGCCGCCTGCCGCGTAGTCAGATTGGACGTTCTTTTCGCACAACCTCGCCTCTCTCGTGTTTTCCTTCTCCATGCTCAGAAACATGTTTGGACGAGAGGCACGCAAGTTTGAATCTGGTTGCCGTGGTCCAAGGTCTTTCATCCGTGTCCGTTCGTCGTCTAGGGCATGCACCTTCATCCTATGGCGCGACCGGCTGATGCATGAGCCTCCTCGGTGAGGAAAGGGACGCAAACGACACCGCCTTGGCCTTGGCGTCCTCGGGGGTGGCCAGAGGGATGTCTGCGTGGACGCAATGCACTAGGAGGATAGGACGGTCAGTGGACCTTTGAAATTTCGAGTAGCTGGGGAAGATGTTGATGGTGGAGACCTATCCAGGAGGAGGAGGGTTTAGGGTTTAGGGTTTAGGATTTAGGAGGTACATCAAAGAGAAAAATGCCTTGATTAACTCACGCACACTCACCTCTATGAACGCACATACGCAAAGCCTATCTCTATGAGCATTTTTGAAAACTGAGCCGGCAAATCCTCAAGATTGACGAAGTCACCACTGGCGTCTCGCTGGCAACGGCTACGTCACCTACCACTGAAAGCATAAAGCCGTTAAATCCTAAAAAATTCGCTCTCACGAAGAGTCGAACCCAGAATCTCAAAAGTGCTACTCGGCTGCCTTAACGTTTATTTGTGGTCCTGTGCATAGTAGAGTAGTAGTAATCAACAACAAAGAATTATTTGGACTAATGCAAATGTTTCTGCATTATTTTATGAAGCAATGTTGTGAAAATCGGATTATGTTTTGTGAAATAAGGCATTTTTCTCTTTGATATATATACACACATGTGTAGGCTATCCAGATCCAACAAGGGTAGGAGGTAGCGGGAGACGGTGGTGTAAGCCATCAAGGATGATGATGGCGGCAATCGATTTCTCCCGAGGCCTCACCAACTGTATGATCTCCAGCCCTGGTAAGTGAATCGATGATGCCCCTATCAAACATACCATCTGTTTTGACTAATTGATGCATACTTCTAGGGCCTTTGGACTTATTTGAGCCTCATTGGTCGATTAACATGGGTCCATCTTAATAAAATATCCTTAAGTTGAGGGCCGGTTCATGTTAGCCTAGTCATAAGCAACTAAGCATGCCACCAAGAATCGTATGATAAAATAAAAACTATAAAAATCAGCTACTCCACTATAAATTGACTGCCTCCACCCAACATGCAACAGTATATCATCCCCGTGCTGACCACAGTCTTAGTTTATTGATAATTCACTCACCAATTCGGTGATGTGGCATCATGCCATTTAAGGTAAGTTTTATTTTGACACTTTCATTTTGCCATATGGCCATCGTGTGTTGATCACAAATCAAGCTAGTTAATGTAGAAGGTTGCCATGCTCCTTTTGCTGTGCCCAAAGCATAACTCAAGGAGCGCCGTGCAACCTTTAATCCAGGCCAACCCAGACCTGACCCCCTCATAGCACATGCAGTTGGTCAGTGAGGGTGGTTGTGCTTGCATATGGTTTCTGTGTATATTTATTTATTCCTCTTTTACAATAGAGACATTAACCGTTAAGCTGTGAAATATATCCCATACAACATTAGTTAATTTATAAACAGATCGGAAGGAGTATTCTGCTTAGCATATTAATTAAATTGTTGTCCCGCCTAATAGAAGATGTTACATATGTACCAGAAGTTTGTTCTAGTGTGGAACAATGTATGTTAGAAATCTAGTGTCAGGCTGAGGCATGAGAACAATCTAGTGTCATGCTGAGGCATGAGAACACATTTCTATATGCATGGTATCCAAGCAAAGCACCCATGATAAGCATGTGCCATCCATGTTATCGTGCATGCCAACAACACCGATTGCATGCGCACTGCCTACATGCATAGAGGCGACGGCTGTAAAGGCTGCATAAACGACACAAAAATCCATAGAAATCAAAAGTTAAGAAAACAACACGAGCACACAATACCAAAGACATTCAAGAATAAGTCGCTGGCACCTGTCATTAGCGGCCGCAATCTCTGCACTAAAGCATCAGTGTTGTGTGCTAGGATAGACATTGCCAAGATGGAAAGAAAGAATATCCATGGTTAGTGGAAACAGACAATGTTAGGAAAGCTAGAGAGGCTTCTCAAGCAAGTGACTTGTTGACGCACGCATTACTGTTATTTATACTCGTGCCATCGATGGCTTATTGCCTTACAATCAAATGATCCAAATCCATTCGTGGACATCTCTTTCGTATCGGGTGCTAGCTATCTGGAACTAACTTTGTGGTCTTGATTCCTTATTTCTTATAATGGTTGTTTGATTAGCTTGTTGGTTTTCTTGATCATGTCAGGAGCTTGACAAGGATGGAAGACAACCACCAGCTGCAACAAGGAGCGGAGCGGCCTCTGAATCTAAAACCAGGGTTTTGCTTCCATCCCTCTGATGAGGAGATAATTCCCTGTTACTTGACACCAAAGGTGCACGATTACAATTTCACCGCCGTCACAATTGGAGAGGCCGACATCAATACGTCGGAACCATGGGAACTCCCATGTTAACACTTTTATCCATATATGTAAATTTGTTCTGTATGTGCTTTTATCCATATATGTAAAGTTGTGAAATAACCATGCTTGAATTTTCATTGTAAAGGTAAGGCGAAGATGGGGGAGAAGGAATGATATTTCTACTGTCTGAAGGACCGCAAATTCCTACTTAGGGTCAAAAGCCAATCGTGTCACAGAGGATGGCTATTGGAAAGCCATCAAGAAAAACATAGGTGCATGGTGCATCTAGTGTGCCAGTGCTTCTCGGCATGAAGAAGACTGATCTCGTCTTCTACAACGGAAGGGCTCCCAAATGTCTGAAGACCAATTAGGGCATGCATGAGTACAGGCTTGATGGCAAAGGAAGGGTCCCCTGCCCTGCAACCGGCTCCAACACGAAGTCCAAGAAACCTAGTTCTTCTTCCAAGGTGTATGTTGATTTATATCTTTTATTGCATATGTTGATTTTATTCTCTTGATGGTTGGTTTTAATTTGCTTGCAGGTGTGCGTTTGTGTGTGTGTGCTTGTACTATTATATGCGTGGTGTGTCCTCACATGTGTGTATATGCATGTGTGCTTGACATTAATAATTTGATGGTGTGGGTTATTATAGATAAAAGTATAGATTGTACTATAAGAATGTTCTGTTTGTAACTTATTATGTGAAACAAACATGATTTATAATTAGTAAATATTGTGAACTTTACCACGAGCTTATAATGCAATTTTATATGCTTTCCTTCCTAATATTTTCTGAGCTGATAGAGTGTATCCAGGTAGCTTGTCGTGTTACTTCGCTTGCTCACAGGTTTCATGCATGTAGCCCACAACCCGACAATGCTCTAGATCTAGGGGATAGGAGCAAGGTTCCATGGTACAAAATCTCATGTACTAAAGGATTCTTTAGTTGCGCTCCAGATTTGGATCGACGACGACAATGCTTCTGAGGGGGGGGGGGCATGACTTGACCCATTTAATCTTAGTCGGCGCCTACTCTTCTGCTCGCATCATAAAGTGCTATATAGGAACATTGTATCTAGGGATGGGAACGGGTCGGGTGGAGCAAACACCCACCCGCAAAGAAAAAAGACTTTGGGTGAAAAATGACACTCGCGGCCGCACCCGCAGGTGGAATCTCGCAGCCGCGCCCGCACCCGCCAGGTCTTGGGCGAGTGTCGGGTGCCCGGTCGGGTTCTCACCTTGACCGAAGGAACTAGGAAGCATGGAGGCCTCTTGGCCTGCACTGCCCTCGCCTTGGTGCAGCGCCCTGGACAACAACGCGAATCTTGCCATCGGGTGTTAGTGGGTGACGGTGAGACGAGAAGTACACAGCTGTGTGGGCTGGGCTGAAACTTGTGATGGGCTGTTTCGAGTGCCCGTCGGGTCACCCGCGGGTGGGAGAAGACACCCGCGCCCGAATCACTACTGGTCGGGTGCGGGTGCCACCCACGGGCAAAAAACACCACCCGCACCCGCACCCATCGGTTGCGGAACCCGCGGGTGAAATTGCCATTATCCGAGCTTACCAGGAGGTCACGGTTGGGCTCCGTGCATTAGTCCAGCTATATCTTGTTTGGTAGCCCAGCTAAGTTCAGATGAGTGCGGCCCATTATGTAATGGAGCATACCAGTACGGCAGCACCCTGTCGGAAAATGAAGCAAATGAAGTTGGGTGACATGGGAGTAGTAGCATGAGATTTCTTTTAGAAAAAATGTGAGAAAAAGAACTTCATTAATTGATTACTCACCGTAAAGGTAATTTTGAACACTCATTTCAAACCCGCAGAGCATGTTGTGACCTTCGCCTTCATGGATGAACTGTTCTATCTTAAGAAGAACAACCAGAGACATGACCTTCAATACAGAATAACGTTCTCTCTTAACAGCCAGAAATTACTTCTGCCACCTCTTGATATATGAAACTTAGTGATGAGCGATTATATTATCATTACGTGCTAATATAAATAAAGCTGGTATAATAGATGAACGATCCAAGTTATACAATAGTATCTCATGGATCCAAATCAGCAGCCAACATGAACCTGATTCTAACTCCAAAATTAGAAATATCTTTTATTTGTGTTACAAAATTGATTATTGCTACATCATGTGATTCCTCATTAGAATATATCTAATGTAAAAAAAAGAAGTGGTATTATCCCCAAAGTTCAATGCAATTTGAAAGGAAAAAAAAAGCATGGAGCACACTGACAAAGTGTGGTTTCGGCCACAAGACACTGACAAAGTCGAACGTGTCTAAGACACACTTTGTTAGTGGGTTGTGGATTAAGCCACACTTTGTGAGTCTGATCGAGACAATTTTGCCAACATTATGAAATATGGTTCCGATGGGAAGAAATTAGGAATGGAATTTTTGAACACAAGTCAGCAGGGGTGTTTCCTATCTATTTTTTTCTTTTCATTAAAGTTAAAGGGTTGTACTGTACAGGATTTTTTTTCACGGGTCGTAGACCCAAAGAAAGACCCTAACTGTGACATTATAGGGAATTACTCATCCACTGTTCTATGCTCGCTCTCAGTGTAGGGTTTTCTCTAAGCAAGACTGTGATGATAGCCACACACGAGATGATATTACATCACACCAAGCTTCAAGTTTCATACAAACATGTCATTTAGTCATTACAAACCATATACATGAAAGAATTTTCAAACTAGAATGTCACACAAAGTAGCGGAAAAGAAATCAAAAGATCCTTTAAACACCCAAGCTTGAGTGCAGGAGCGCCCTAAGACGTAGGGTCTCCGCCATAGGACTTCCTTAGCTCCTCTATCGTCTACATTTCCCCTTCGTACCCTTCTTCATATGCTGATTTCAATTAAGCAAGGGTGAGTACTTTTGTAGTCAGCAAGCCACACGGATCCAACGGTAAAACATGAACTCAATATAATAGAGGTAATGAAATATAACAACATGAACATTAGATTGAACTACATTATATATATAGCAAGTAATTAACTCAGATTTCACCTTCAATCTTAGGCATGAGCATCACCAATAGGTAACAATATCCACCACCTTCCCAACCACATCTGTCTCACCTTACCATCGATCTCTGACAATATACACCAGTCGCATGCTAACATCCAACATCCATTCCCATGCTTTCATGAGGAGTAAGTACTACTTTTCCTTAAACATAGCTTCATTAACAGGAAGCACGTCACATTCAAATAATTTAATTAGACTCTGCAGAGCTTGCCCAACTTGACCCATAGGATATCCCCAACACGTACGTTGCCAGAGATAACATGTCAGTATGCAGTGGTACATCTAGCCACCTCATAACTAGACACTATGCTAGCACATGCCCAGACTCGTCCGTCATCCGGTGCCTTAGCACATGCACAGACGCTCCTTCATCCCGGTACTTCCATAAATTGCATCGGACATCCTATCATAGCACTTGCCTGGACACGCCTGCCATCCGGTGCCTTAGCACATGCACATACCGCTCCATCAAACCGGTTCTTACATAGACTGTCCAGAGATACACTATTGTAACACTGCAATCAACCATGTCCGTCGAGTCGGTTCATATGGTAGGATGAGAACAATGTTACGATCATGACTAAGATGACCATTCCTCATGTGCTTCGGACGAGTGACCAGCCACATAACCACAGAGGTACATGTGCATTCATTGTCCTCGGCTTAGCTACCATCCATCATCAGCTCAACCACCATTATCTTATTCCTCCCACATTCCTGGATAATTGCAACCCCAATGATATCTTCATTTTAACCTTAACCTAGCCATAGCTAATAGTTTTACTTCGCGCTAGGTTCATCTCCCCGTCAATTTTGGCCATAGTAGATAGGGTATCTTTCTATGCATACCACTGGTTCGGAGCATCTAACATTTTATATTGAGTCTAGATCATCATATATTTCATGAAATGCACACAGCAATAAAAAGAGTAGATATGTGTCGTATGATCAATGATGTGTGACTTGCCTTTTCCTTGCTCAATCAATGGCAGCAACGTCGTCCTCCCAGATCTCCGAACCTAACGGCACGAATTCCTCGTATTCTACCATGACATGAACGACATAGCCGATAAGACCCAAGCAATCAAGTTACAATAAAGACAAATAAATCAACAAAATAAAATAAATAAAATGGGAATGAATCCAAGAAGAAGATTAACCCTATGTTTGATTTGGACTCGGAAAGGGCTAATGATGTCAAGAACAATGGCTAGCTGGAAAGGAAGTGTGGATGGGTACTGTGATTCTCAGTAGGACAAAGGAATATGTGGCTTGTTTAATATATTGGAATTGGGTTTCTGATTGCATAGCAATATCTGCGTTGAACTAGGCCTGTATAACTAAAGGAATAAACAAAGATGCCAAGCTGATCTGGGGTGTATGGACGAGTACATACCGCCTAATCACCTATACGTCAGTTAGCTATTCTGCTGCAAAAGTCCTAAGCAGGTCACATTATTGGTTTGGACAGGGATTAGGCTCAAGTTCAAATGGGAATTTGGGCTTCTTGGACGTGGACCAGCAGGAGAGCAGCTTAACACCCAAATAAAATAGAGTAAGCAATCCTGCTTACAAAACAGAGCTTCGCTCATGGTACGGCCGCAGAGCTGTAGGTATAGCTGCTTTGTCGGCCGTGCAATGGGGAAGGAGATCGAGCGGAGCGACTGTCGCTCGCCCGGCAACCAGAAACAGAGGCGCGGCTGACTGCAGGTGACACCAGCTTGTAAACAGCAAACCGTGAGTGCTACTGAATCTAGGAGATGTGCAGGACGACATGTTGGACTAACTAATTCATACAAAGATTCAATCTTGGGCTCTACTAGATCAAGATACAAGGAAGCAACGATCTCTGGGGATTGAATTTCTCACCGTGAAGTTCCTGGATGGACGAACAGAGCTTGGGCTCGTTCTACTGCTAGTAAAGCTCTAACCCAGGACAAGGAAGAAGTAGGTCGGCTGTGGCTTATAAGCTGAGAAGTTCCAAAGCACCTGGCCGTTGGATTATGCGGTGCATGCACGAACGGTGTTTCATCAAACCATGTGCTGCTGGGAAAGCTTCTAGTGAATAGCTAACACGTGAAGCATGTATGGGATTCAAATATCACAGGCTGGAGCAGAACTACTACGGAGTATGCATCACTACCGGTATACGCCTGCGCGCAACACTCGACGGCACCATATGCAGTCGGCACCTGAATGGCCGACTTGGGCCAGAAATTGACAAGACTTCCTAAGTTTATGTTGTGAATCATTTCTAAGTTTATGCGATTTTCAGAAAAAGGCTGTTGGATTTTCTGGTACGAAGATAAATAAAAAAACCAAATAAATATCAGAGCAACCTCATAAATCCCAGAAAAACAGAAATGACTACGGAAAATGAAACAAAGGCAGACAAAATATATTCGAAAAAATTTCACCCTAAAATCGGGTGTTACAAAGACCTTCTCCGTCTCAATGAGGAATGGAATTTGGTCCCATGAGACGAACTTCCAAGCAATATATATGCATGATGGGTTTCACCCTTTATTAATGATCGATGATGAGTTGCTTCATCATCACAAGGTGCCACCTAGTTCCGCAAGATCCGATTTGCATGAAAGAAATGACATGCCAAATTTGTTTCGTTTTTGTTTTCCCTTTTTCTAAAACAAAGAAGAGACCCCTTTTTAACTTGCTATGACAGTTTCTTTTTATGCTTCTTACAACTTCATTGAGAATAACATTTGTCTCCCAAATTGTGGCAGACAATTTAAACTGATCATGTGCATGGTTCCATTGCAAAAAATCTTTTGGCACAATTGTATATCAATAATGTTTAAACGAGGGTATAAGTTTTTTTTTCTTTTCAGAGTAGTAGATTTCTGGGTAGTCTCTGTTACACGTAATGCGATCAAGTTTTTTTCTTTCTCGCCTCCCGCCTGCCGGGTAGCTAGATTGGACTGGACGTTCTTTTCGCACAACCTCCGCCTCTCTCGTGTTTTCCTTCTCCATGCTCAGAAACAAATTCGAACGAGAGGCACACAAGTTTGAATGTGGCTGCCGTGGAAAGGTCCTCCACACGTACGACTGCAAACTCCGATGCGCACAGATGGCGAGGACTGCAAACCTTGCGGTGTGCCTCCGTTTCCTTTCCATAAATCACACGACACGCCCTGCCTCTGCTGCGTTGTCCGAGGTTTTTCTTTTTCGTCCTTGTCCGTTCAGTCGTCGAGGGCGCCCACCTTCATCCTATGGCACAATCGGCTGCATGAGCCTCCTCGGCGACCAGAGCGACGCAAACAACGACGCCGGTGCCGCCATGGCCTTGGCGTCCTCCGCGGTGGCTGGAGGCATGTCGGATGCATGGACGCAATGCACTAGGAGGAAGGGACGGTTAGAGGGCCTTTGAAATTTTGAGGCAATGAGCTGGGGAAGATGTTGATGGAGGAGGCCTATCAAGGAGGAGAGCATGGACGTGCATCGCGAAAGATGGGTTGAGTGAGGAACCAAGCTTTGTTTTTTTTTTCAGTAGTCCATGCATAGCTGTTTAGAGAGAGTTGGCTAAGAGTGAATTGGGAATAGTATTGTTGATTGCAGCTAATAGGATTGTTCACAAACTTCTTGCAGAAAATTCAGGCAGGCCAATTTACTCAGTTTGTTAACAAATTTTATGATGTTCAAGGTTCGAGAAAATAAACCTTTTTTACTCCTTTTTTTCCTAGAAAAAACACACCAGAAAAGCCGGTGATTATTGCCTTCTTGTTGGGCTAAAAGAGTTCCTCTATTTATATAAAAGATTCACATATCAGGCCTATATTCGTCGAACGCACCATGTGTTTTGGCTAATTGATGTAATACGGCCTACTAGGGACTCTTGGGATGATTGAGCCTCATTGGTCGATTAACATGGGTCCATCTCAATAAAAGCCCCTTAAATTGAGGGCCGGGCCATGTTAGCCTAGGCATAATCAATTAAGCATTCCCCAAAATGTGGATGAAAAATAAAAACTGTAGAAATCAGCTACTGCAAAATTGACTAGCCTCCACCCAACCTGCAACAATATATCTTCCGCCGCTGACCTCAGTCTTAGTTGATTGATAATTCACTTAACAATTTGGTGATGTGGCATCGATCATACCCTTTAAGGTAAGTTTTAGTTTGACACTTTGAATTTTCCATATGGCCCATCATGTGTTGATCACAAATCAGGCTATTTAATGTAGAAGGTTGGCATGCTCTCATTGGGCCACATTGGCGCTCCTTTGGCTGTGGCCAAGCATGATTCAGGGAGCGTCGCGAAACCTTTAATATCCAGTCTGACCCAGACCTAGCCCCTTCATAGCACATGCAGTTGGCTAGTGAGCGTTGTTGCGTTGGCCTATGGCTTCTGTGTATGTTTATTTTTTCCTCTTTTAATACAGAGATTAACCATTGAACTGTAAAATATATCGCATACAACACTAGTTAATTTATAAACAGATCTGAAGGAGTATTCTGATCAGCTTTACTAACTAAATTGTTCATATTTTTAAAACTGATGGCACCCGAATAGAGGATGTTACATATGTACCAGAAGTTTGCTTTAGGGTGGAACAATGTATGTTAGAAACCTTAGTGTCAAGCTGAGGCATGAGAACAATTTTCTATATGGTACCCGAGCAAAGCACCCGCGATAAGCATGTGCGATTCATGTACACACCAAGAGGCTGTTCAAATAGATATAGTACATAAATTCATATGTAGCCCACTAGGAGGGTTGTTATTAAAAAACATATATAGCTAATTAATTCATGAATAGCACACTAGGAGGCCAGATGTTGGATGCGATGACATCCATGGGCACGAGTTTATCATGCTAAACTCGCTTCTAGAGAAAAGTTAGCATGACATAATACTCACCCAACCAAGAATGTGTGTTAGCGTCAGTGGCGAAGCTACACCCAAACTGAAGGAGGGGCCATCGTTATTTGCTAGTGCTTTCTCTTCACGCATGCATGCGATGGGGAAGAAAACATGGTGTTGATTTGGGCTAATCAGTGATGATCTTCAGGAGTAACATAGAAATTTGCATCACACAAGGCGGGGCCAGGGCCCCGGCTGGCCCTGTCCTGGCTCCGCCAATGGTTAGCGCGGCAAAGTGATAGCCATGCAAGCTTGCATGATGCACAATGTGATAATAATGTGATCTGAGATATCTTTGATCAATCCGTTTCTTGAAAAGTAAGAAAACATACAAAGAATCCATGTATTCTTGCGAAAACTAAGCAATGAACTAGCGTTCCTATCCCCTGTTTTGCTCAGCAACGGGCTAACGGCCCACCGCTTTCACGGCTTGTGGGTAAAGAGCGAGCACATCCGCATGGATGTCCGCCTCATATGTCTATGTCTTTTACACCAAACAATCATGACTTTCTATTTACTTAAGTCAGGCTCTCCATACATGTACCAGTAGATAGATACATCAAGATATATGGTTACAACACCACCACACATTCTTCATGTGTACCAGTTGGGTGAAGTATATATCAACTAGTAGATAACGATGACCCGTCAGTGGCTTGTCCCTAGTGGTACAATCTTTGACCATTTCCACTTTACGTTGCAAGACGTAAGGACACATGTTGTTGCACATGCCAACAAAACCGATGGCGCGCTGCCTACATGCCGAGGTAGCCCAGCCATAAAGGTTGCATAAGAGACACAAATATCATATCCATAGGTATCAAAAGCCAAGCCAAAATAAGTGCTTGGAAGAGGGCAACTCGAGCACACAAAACTAGAGATATTGAAGAATAATTCTTTGGCCCTCGTTATTAGCAGCCACAATGCCAACACTAAAGTGTCGGTGTGGTGTGCTAGGATAGGCGTTGTCTAGTTGGAAAGAAAAAAAGTATCCATGGTTAGTGGAAACGGACAACATTAGGAAAGTAGAGACGCTTCTCAAGCAAGTGACTTGTTGATGCACGAATTACTGCTATTTATAGTCGTACCATCGCTGGCTTATTGCCTCGCATAGTTGATCTAAATCCACCCTTAGACATCTCTTTAGTATCACAGGATATTAAGAACTACTTGTATTTGTATGATTCACTACCTTTGTGGCTATGATTCCTTTTATCTTATGTTGGTTGTTTGATTAGCTTGTTGATACTTTTGATCATGTCAGGAGCTTGAGAAGGATGGAAGATCACCAGCAACTGCAGCAAGGGAGGAGTGGAGGCACTGTCGGCCTAAATCTACCACCAGGGCTTCGATTCCATCCATCTGATGAGGAGATAATCAGCTGTTACTTGACACATAAGATGCGCAGTTACAATTTCACCGCTGTTGCAATTGGAGAGGCAGTCATCAATAAGTCAGAACCTTGATAACTCCCATGTGAGCACTCTTATCCATATATGTCAATTTGTTCTATCTGTGCTTTAAGTTGTGAATTAACTAAGCTTGAATTTTCATCGTAAAGCTAAGGTGAAGATGGGGGAGAAGGAATGGTATTTCTACTGTCTGAAGGATCGCAAATATCCTACATGGTTAAGGGTCAATCATGCCACAGAGGCTGGCTATTGGAAGGCCACCGGCAAAGATAGAGAGATCTATCATGGTGCATCTAGTGTGCCAGTGCTTCTTGGCATGAAGAATACTCTTGTGTTCTACAAGGAAAGGGCTCCAAAAGGAGTGAAGACCAATTGGGTCATGCACGAGTATAGGCTTGACGGCAAAGGAAGGGTCCCCTACTCTGCGACCAGCTCCAACACCAAGTCTAAGAAACCATGTTCTTCTTCCAAAGTGGTACCAGACTCGGCTTGCATGCGATCCATTATAATTACTTACTCTGCTTTTATATCTTTTATGGCATACCTTGATTTAATTAATTCTCTAGACTACTTTTTTAATTGTGTGCAGGAGGAATGGGTTGTTTGTAGGGTGTTTGACAAATCCCCGGGCGTCAGGAAGGAACCGGAGTCAGCACACGTGTCAGCACCATCGTACCGCATGACCATGAGCGGTGGAGGTGTAGATCCAAGGAGCATGAGCTTCCCCATGCCCACACCGTTGCCTATGGATATACAAGACTTGACTAGGAACTCCAATGGACTACATCCCCTCATGGGTAACCTTTCAGCATCCTTCTACTCCACTGATAGCGTGGGGTCATCAGTTCCACCCCCTCTGATGCCACCACTGTTTCCCCCACTGTTACCTATGGCAGGCATGGACAACATTGAGCTTCTGATGAATACTGATTACTTTGGAAATCCAGCGGCCATAACCAAACCAGGGTCATTTTGCCAGCAAGTGGAGGCTGCAACAACAAGATATTGTGGCTTCATGGTCGGGCCCGATATAAGGACGATGTCAATGCTTTTGCATGATGTCAGAATATGCCCCAGTCAGACCGATGATGCCCATATCTTGTCTGTGGTGAATCCAGGGCATGTGGCATCGTGCACCGTGGACATGGATAACATTTGAAACTACATAGATAAACCATTTTTTTTAAGTATTCGAAGCATAGCTGTTTAGATAGAGTTGGCTAAGACTGAATTGGGAATAGTATTGTTGATTAATTGCATCTAATCGGATTGTGCACATACTTCTTGCAGATAATTCAGGCAGGCCAAAATAGTGCACGAAGCTAATGTTCATTTGTACAAATGTCAAAATATGTATCTAACTTTGAACCAAGAAATTATGTTTCAGAATGACTTAGGAGGGAAGATGCAAGGGAATCCATGATGGCTAATTGACAAAGTAAATTTGTTTACTGTATGGTTTATGGGCAACATAGTCAAGTGACTCCCATGGAATGGATCCACACATGTGAAGGGAATGTCTCAGGCAACTAAACGTTTATTTTTTTATTACACAGTACAACTTAGACACTCGCAACGTACGCACACACACCCCTATGAACGCACATACGCAAAGCCTACCTCTATGAGCATCTTCGAAGACTGAGCCGGCAAATCCTCGAGATTGACGAAGTCACCACTGGCGCAAATGTGTCTGCAATATTTTATGAAGCAATGTTGTGAAAGTCGGATTATGTTTTGTGAAATAAGGCATTTTTCTCTTTGATATATATACACACATGTGTAGGCTATCCATGGCTTCACAGTTGACATGGACAAGCTCGTGTAGAAGATGAAAAATGAATTGAGTTGAGGATAAGTTTAACTAATATTCTAGGCATTTAGAAACCAAATCAGTGATTTACTACTAAGTACTTCAGGCATGTTACAACACATTATTTGTTTGGTACTCTGTTGATACGTGAGATCTACCAATCATTGGTTCTTTAACAAAAAAAATTGTAATATAATTTCAGAATCGCAGATTGTTTTGGATAGGTTTTGTTATCTGCAGTCTTGAGGTGATGTGACCTGTGTTGACGTTGAATGTCAATCATAATTGATTATTTGCGGGGTTGCGCCAGTCCAGTCAATATTATGAAGTTCTTACTTTATTATACTTAGTTTACTTAACTTATATTAGTATTTTTCCCATGTGTCTCATCATTGTAAATTAATTATCACACTAGCAACGCACCAGGACATTATTTTCTTGCCATCGACTTAATGATTTATGAGGTCCTATCTCAGAAAGGGGTTCTCTAGCCCCGTCTGTACTACTCACATCAGACGGGGATACTGTAGCGACGAATTTTTGCTGTCTAAACTAACTTCAACGGACTTGAAAATTTAATTCATTCTAGTTTGTACCGCCTCCGTGTCCGCGTCCACATCCGTGTCCCCCCATCCCTTCTCTCTCTTCTCTCCAGTGATGATCTTCAGGAGTATATCCACCGCCCCTCTCCCGGCCCACCAGCCTCATCTGCCGCCTCCGCGCCCCCGCCTCGCTTCTGCACCGTCTGGCTCTACAGCTGGGGCCGCGGCGGCGCCAACTCCCTCGTCGCGCGCCTCGCCGCCGCTTGCGAAGATGGCGGATGCCCCAGCGAGAAGGGGCAGGAGCTGGATGCGGCGCGTAGGTGGCTTGGCCTCCCCGGCAGCCGCTCGCCTCCCAGGATCTGCGCCATGAGTCCTCCACTCGAGGCCTGGTGGCGGTCGGCCTCCTCGACGACAGCACGCCCTCTCCTGTCCCTCCTCGTCGATGGTGCGGCCCTTCTGCGCCCAGATCCAACAAAGGTAGGAGGTGTAGCGGGAGCCAGTGGTGTAAGCCAACGAGGATGATGATGGCAGCAATCGATTTCGCCCAAGGCCTCACCAACTGTATGATCTCCAGCCCTGGTAAGTGAATCGATGATGCCCCTATCAAACATACCATCTGTTTTGACTCATTGATGCAATATGCATACTTCTAGGGCCATTGAACTGATTTGAGCCTGATTGATCGATTAACATGGGTCCATCTTAATAAAAGCCCCTTAAGTTGAGGGTCGGTCCATGTTATCCTAGGCATAAGCACCTAAGCATGCCACCAAGAATCGTATGAAAAAATAAAAACTATAAAAATCAGCTACTCCACTATAAATTGACTTGCCTCCACCCAACATGCAACAGTATATCTTCCCCTTGTTGACCACAGTCTTTGTTTATTGATAATTCACTCACCAATTCCGTGATTTGGCATCATGCCATTTAAGGTAAGTTTTATTTTGACACTTTCATTTTGCCATATGGCCCATCATGTGTTGATCACATATAAAGCTAGTTAATGTAGAAGGTTGCCATGCTCCTTTTGCTGTGCCCAAGCATAACTCAAGGAGCGTCGTGCAACCTTTAATGCAGGCCGACCCAGACCTAACCCCCTCATAGCACATGCAGTTGGTCAGTGGGCGTGGTTGTGCTTGCGTATGGTTTCTTTGTATATTTGTTTATTCCTCTTTTACAATAGAGAAATTAACCGTTAAGCTGTGAAATATATCCCATACAACATTAGTTAATTTATAAACAAATCGGAAGGAGTAGTCTGCTTAGCATATTAATTAAATTGTTCACATTTTTAAAACTCATGCTTGTCAGGAGCTTGACAAGGATGGAAGACAACCACCAGCTGCAGGAAGGGAGGAGCGGAGGCACTATCGGCCTCTGAATAATTGTAAAGGTAAGGCGAAGATGGGGGAGAAGGAATGATATTTCTACTATCTAAAGTACCACAAATATCCTACTTTGGGTCAAGGGCCAATCGTGCCACAGAGGATGTCTATTGGAAGGCCATCGAGAAAAACAGAGGTGCATGGTGCATCTAGTGTGCCAGTGCTTCTCGGCATGAAGAAGACTGATCTCGTCTTCTACAATGGAAGGCTCCCAAAGGTGTGAAGACCAATTAGGACATGCACGAGTACAGGATTGACGGCAAAGGAAGGGTCCCTTGTCCTGCAACCGGCTCCAACACGAAGTCCAAGAAACCTTGTTCTTCTTCCAAGGTGTATGTTGATTAATATCTTTTATTGCATATGTTGATTTTATTCTTTCGATGGTTGGTTTTAATTTGCTTGCATGTGTGTGTGTGTGTGTGTGTGTGTGGGTGCGCGCTATTATATGCATGGTGTGTCCTCACATGTGTGTATATGCATGCGTGCTTGACATTAATAATTTGATGGTGTGTGTTATTATAGATAAAAGTATGGATTGTACAGTAAGAAACATGAGCTGATAGATATTGTGAACTTTACCACGAGCTTATAATGCAATTTTATATGTTTTCCTTCCTAATATTTTCTGAGCTGATAGAGTGTATCCAGGTAGCTTGTCGTGTTACTTCGCTTGCTCACAGGTTTCATGCATGTAGCCCACAACCCGATAATGCTCTATCCTTATCCGCACGAGACCATGATCATTAGGCAAACCATTTTTTTGCACTCTCTCTCTCTCTCTCTCTCTCTCTCTCTCTCTCTCTCTCTCTCTCTCTCTCTCTCTCTCTCTCTCTCTCTCTCTCTCTCTCTCTCTCTCTCTCTCTCTCTCTCTCTCTCTCTCTCTCTCTCTCTCTCTCTCTCTCTCTCTCTCTCTCTCTCTCTCTCTCTCTCTCTCTCTCTCTCTCTCTCTCTCTCTCTCTCTCTCTCTCTCTCTCTCTCTCTCTCTCTTTTGTGTGTGTGTGACTGTCTCGTGATTTATTGTAGTAATTACCTGAGAGCGGCCTATATGACATCCCGATTTCAGAAGCAGATGAACACATGGCCAAAAATAGCCTAACCTCACCCCATGGCCCACGTGAAGACATGCCGGGCACTAAGAAAATTGAGGAGAATTCATCATGCAGATGTGAGTGCTATCAATTAATAAACTTTATCACCCAATTTAGCAGCACATTAGAGGAGAATACATTTTGTAAATCGATCTTTTCTCTGCTAGCCTGCATGGTAGAAAGAAGGAAGCAATGGCTATAGTTCAGTCTTCAGAAACAAAATTACACCGTCAGTCTATGTAGACAGATGACATCTCTGACTGAGCTGCAGTACCTACTTATGTAATGATCCATGGGAAACAAAGATTACCGTGTGTGCCTTATTGAACAATCAAGTAAACTGATTCTCCATGTCTATAATTAGTGCAGAATAGGGAGAGAATAATGCTAACAAAACAAAATCGTGATTATTCATGTCTATTCAACATCCTTTCTGTACAATCCATTCCTAACACTACAAGAAAAATGATTATTAGTCACCATAGTACTTAGTCACTATATGTATATTGTTGTCACAATAGCTATTTTGTCACCAATAATCTTAGTGACATTGTGGTGACTAAATTTTGTCACTATATGTTTATAGTGACCAAAAATTATAAATGTTGGTAACTAAAACTATATAGCAACCAACACAACCTTAGTATCTATATATAATGTCGGTCACTAAAACTTATTATCCATCAATAATTTCAAAGTTGGTCACTATTTATCAATTTTTAGTAACCAACAAAGAAAGATATGTCTTAGTCACTAAATCTTGGTGACTAAAGATCTATTTTCTTGTAATGTAAGTTCACTGCTGATGAACCTCATGCATGTTAACGACTGAGAGAGAGAGAGAGAGAGAGTCACCCTTTGATGTGTGCCATGAAAAAACCCGCTATCGTTTGAGTGATCGACTGTTTGAAATACGGTAGAGTTGCATCATGTCCGTTCGATTTGGAGAGAACTTCCTCCTTACGCGGGAACAGTACATACAATGGCAGATACTAGCCGAGGGAGAAGGTGAGGTAGAGCGCAGGTGACGTCTGGTCGTGTCGGTACTTATAACCTGTTCAATATTCTCGCACCACCATTTGCATGTGGAATATGGTGAAGGCGAGGCGACGATGGGCTGGGCTACGGGCTCGACGGCGGCTAGTTTTCCGTATTTGCATGTGGAATATCAGTTTACCCCTCTTTTGCGAAAGGCTAGGTTTCAGTTTTCCCCGTCAGAGATGAGGATGGCGGTGGTGGACGGTGAGATGACCGTGTTCGTTCGGATCGGAGTTTTCATCTGTGGCATATACGTTTGGGATGGTAATCCTATATGGTTGAATTTGTGGCGCTTTCAATGTTTCTTGTCTCCCATTAATTGCGTTGGTGTTGATTGGGATGCTTTTGTAATCAGGAGATGTAATATGCTTCAATAAAATTCCCTTTTCAAAAAAATTATTCTTGCACCACCGTTAGTTCATCGCTTTGAATGCTCGTCGGTTACAACTCATAGGTAATGGGCTTGAATAATACTGTATTCAGGAAGAGGGCAGGCGTGGGAGTCTGGCTAGAAATTCAATTTTGTGAATTGAAGCAGAGGAGCCAATGTGTAATGCTTGGCTAGTGGGCTGACGGGTTTAAATGGAATAAAAGCTGATATCTGACTTTAGTGACATAAACTGTCAATTGACGTAGGTTGTGTCGAGGAATGCTGCGATTCATCTGCCGAATTGATTGCTGTGTGGATGATGCTCCAATTCATCAAGTGAATGATTAATCGAAAAGAAAATATGGTTGACCAATGACTATTGAGTTGTCAGGAAATAGATGGTTAGATGCAAATTAAAAGGCTGAAGGATACCCAACGGCTTGAATTTTCTGAGTGACGCGGCTTCATGAGGATCGATTTTTAGAACCATTTAGTGTTGCCCTTTAGTGAAAGATAATGTAGATATTATAGATTAGAAGCGAGATAAACCATCAATAGCTCAGATGAAATATCGTATCTACATTCAAGGACAAACTAGTGAATTTCTCCATCTAATTTTCTTATTTTTTTTAAAACAAAATGGAAGTGCTTCCAACGTCTGTGCATTTATAAACTAACCAGAGTCATATATAAAAATTTAATGGAGTAATTCTATGTTCAAGAGTTTCTATATATATACTTCCCTATAGAGGTTTCCTATTTTGAATAAAACATAATTCATTTTTTAATCAGATGGTAAGATTTACTTATTTTGAAGAAACATGTTAGTCAACCATACACGTCATTGATGCAAGCTTCTGAAACCATACCCACTTTTTTGTGTAGCTTCCTGACATCGACAATTCCATCGACCAACTCGATTAAAATCTATGTGTCAGCAAATTGATGAGATGACATAAAATTAAATCCCAAATAAGACACTCTTATTTTTGGTTTCAATATCACCAAAAGGACGGGAAAAATTGACAAGTATAACTGAGGATTCCTATGCTTTGGCAGTCTCACACAAAGCACTATATTTTTTAATACCTGCAGTAAGACTTTAAATGATACCGTGAAAATCATTTTATTAAAGGATATAATGAATTCCACGGTATCAGTTAAAGTCCTAGAGGGCATCGTGGCAAGGTTCATGTCAACTGTCATAAGTCAACACATGAAACCTCTGATATCTGACTGATCCTTGATTGATAGGAAAGGTAAAGATGAGATTTGTGGGCGTTCGGTGGCGGGCCAAATTGTGACAATCTGATCAAAGAAGAGGCTTGTTCGTTTTAATATGGGAGTTTCAAGTCCAGAAACGAAAAGAATCCGAATAGAAAACAAACAGGACCCTCTTCTGCATATTCGATTCAAATTCATCCCCAGCAAGACAAGGACCCCATCTAGTACTGACGTGGACTTCAGTCGCCGGACGGATCGGAAGGGACCATTGTCGTCCTGCCGCTCGCCACGATGTTGGGCTTCATCTTCGGCGAGAGAAAGACCCCAGCCGGTACTGCGTTCCCGCCTCCCCCTTCCTGTCCTGAATATAGATCATTTGATATTTCTTCTTTTATACCCAAGCCTAGTTCTAGCAACTAGCAGTGGCAGTGTCCAATCAACCGTTTTCTGCTTTGTTAGTTTTTGTTCCTCATGTGTTAATCCGGTCTAGTTGAACAAACAGAAGGGGAAAGGTTCTTTTCTTTTACTGGGTTATTATTTGTGTCGATTCGATTGTGTTTTATTGCTATTATTGTGGATGCTCAATCAAATAATGAACTTGAAAACATTTGTTTCGGTTAATGTTAGAGCTGATGGGGGAGACAAAGCGGACGCTGGAAAAGTCCATCAGGGAGATTGAGAGGGAGAGGCAGGGCCTGCAGGCTCAAGAGAAGAAGCTCATCGCCGAGATCAAGAAGGTGGCCAAGCTGGGACAGATGGTACGTGTATTCCGGCATGGGATAAAACCAGTTTAATGTGAAGACCTGCTTCAGTCACATGATGCATTGTTTGTCGCTTCTATGCATGTTCTTTTTTTTTGTTTCGGTTTTGGGAAGAATGTTCATCTTTCATATTCTGAACATTGGCTTTGCATAATCACCATGTTATGTTTTGATGATGCGCTGGCCGTTGTTGACAGGAAGGTGTGAAAATTCTGGCAAAGGACCTTGTCCGCACAAGACAACAGATCACAAAATTTTATACACACTGAAGTCCCAGGCATTGTTTGTCGCTTCTATGCATGTTCTTTTTTTTTGTTTCGGTTTTGGGAAGAATGTTCATCTTTCATATTCTGAACATTGGCTTTGCATAATCACCATGTTATGTTTTGATGATGCGCTGGCCGTTGTTGACAGGAAGGTGTGAAAATTCTGGCAAAGGACCTTGTCCGCACAAGACAACAGATCACAAAATTTTATGTGCTGAAGTCCCAGCTACGAGCAGTAGCCTCTCATGTTCAGGTAACTACGAGAGATTGCATACTGTATTTGTTCTGACACATTTTGAACTCCATATGTCTTGAGGAATTGCACTGTTCTTATTTATCAAAGTTCATGAGCCTCCTGTAAAATGAAATCTCATAATGCTCTGCTTTTTTTTTATCAATTCTCATAATGCTCTGCTGGTTCAAAACGTTATAGATGATGAAATCAACACAAGCGATGGGTGTAGCCATGAAGGATGTCGCAAAAGCCATGTCACAAATGAGCAGCCACACGAATCTACCGGCGCTGCAGAAGATTATGCGGGATTTTGAGATGCAAAACGAGAAGATGGAGATGGTTAGTGAAGTGATAGGCGATGCCATTGATGAGGCTTTGGAGGGTGATGAGGAGGGGGAAGAAATAGAAGAGCTAGTTAACCAAGTCCTTGACGAAATTGGCATTGACATCAACTCGCAGGTTTGCTGTTGCCCTATTTATTATTATGTTGATCCTGGCAAATTTTTTGCTACTAGCTGGTAGTTTTCCTATTGTAACATTGATTTTCTGCTCTAAACAAAGCTTGTCAAGGCTCCTGCGACTGCAGTTTTAAAGCCAACTGCTGGAGGAAAAGTTTCTGCTCAAGCTGAAGCCGCAGATGTGGTGGACGGGGGCATAGATGATGACTTGCAGGCGCGACTTGATAATCTGAGGAAGTTGTGACCGTCGGATTGAAATATCCCTGCACATTGTTTTGTTGTTTGTACATATATAGTATGTACTTACGAGTTCAAAATCTTTGTTCCAATCTCATTTGGTATATTGGACTATATCCAGTATCTGGTCCCATGCACATAATAGGCTTCACGTTCTCTCCATAATCCCATCAGAGTGCCCTTCATTTTTCAAGCTGTGGGCGCACGACGGACCTGCCTATTTTTCCTGTTTTCTCCATCGCATTTGTGCACAATGCATTGAAATGTCTGACAATTCTGTAGAAACACAATAGGCAACGTGAAATCATTCAGGAGAGAGAGGTGGTCTAATGATAAGCAAGCCAGTGGTATCTTGGTAGCGTACGTAGACTGTTATCACTTGTTACCACTGACCTATTCTAGAAAAGTTTTATTTGTTTCAAGCACACAAAGCAGTTGTCTTTCGAGTGCATGAAGAAGTGTTATCTGGACTGTGGCCTGTATTCCAATTCATTTCATCTTTGTTGCTCCCTGGAGGAGGTGGCCTACCAACTCCATTGAGCACATCAGCAAGAGGCGAGAGTGGTGAGCCTATTTGCACTTGAAGATCTGCCTATTTGAGACTGCAACTTGCTTGCTTGCTGCCTGCATGTACTCTAGGGGAAGTACTGTCCGGCTGCCCACGCCGTATGCTGCTTGTCCTATCAGCTTCGCCGCCACATCTGGAAATTTTGACATGTTCAACACTGTTCAATATACGACAATACACAGAGCGTGATCACATGGCAATTACAGCATTCACATACCAAGCACATCTGATTAGCTAAACAGGACAAACAGAAAACAATACAGGCTATACAGCAAAAGATGAGCCAAACTGATTACAGTTCGGAGGCTACTCATCATTGTTCAACCTCTTATTAACCAACACCATTGTTCATCTTTTGTAACCACAACAATGTTTGTTTGTTTTCTGCAGCAAAGAAGAATTGGGACCCAATCATGGTCTATTATGAAAATGATCTCCACCATGGTATATATAATCAGCAATGGTGCATTAATTATACAAACCACACTATAGAGTGATATCAGGAAAAAAGTTAAAAACACGCCTACTGAGCAATAATAACAACTTATATTCCGCAAACTCATGACTACTAAAGATACAAATGAAAGGCATGAGTTTCAGCAAGCACATCTGATTAGCTAAACCCCAAGCATTCATACACCAAGCACATCTGATTAGCTAAACAGGACAAACAGAAAACAATACAGCAAAAGATGAGCCAAACTGATTACAGTTCGGAGGCTACTCATCACTGTTCAACCTCTTATACCATTGTTCATCTTTTGTAACCACAACAATGTCTGTTTGTTTTCTGCAGCAAAGAAGAATTGGGACCCAATCATTGTGTATTATGAAAATGATCTCCACCATGGTATATATAATAAGCAATGGTGCATTAATTTTACAAACCACACTATAGCAGATATCAGGAAAAAAAATAATAAAACACGCCCATTGAGCATTAATAACAACTTATATTCCGCAAACTCATGACTAAAGATACAAATGAAAGGCTCAGACGATATTAGGTAAATACACCATTTTTCAATATATTTAGATCCAAGCAAGTCATGCAGCGGGATAACGTACGTCCAACTAAGCAGACTCGTGATAAATATTGCACTTCATGGAAGGATATGCCTTTGAAATCCCATTGATTTCAAAGCAATCATTGTTACTTGGTGAGACAAAGCTGGAGAAGTACACATCCGTTCTTTCAAGCATTGTGGCACTTCTGAATACCGCTTTCAACAAATCAATCTCATGACCTTCGCCTTTGAAGCCACGGATTTCTACGTCTTTAAGGCCAGTCAAGGAGATATTCAGACTTCTCCAGTTGCTAGGATGATCACAAGGACAGTTCAGTGAGCAACGGTTTGTGTCCTAAAACAAAGGAAAAGTAAATTATATTTGGTTCGTACTTGAGGTTCGATCTTAATAGCAAGAGGAAATAAATAAACTTTAATCCTACAATATCAATGTCAGACTAATAACATATAGGATGATTACCTCACGTAGCTTCAACCTAAGGCTCCGGACGAAGGTACACATCCCAAGCAAATGCAACAACATTGCTCCATAGACATGTCCCTCTGTCTTTATCCGCAGCTCCAAAACATGGAAGGTGGTAACCGGAAGTATTTTGGATATCTGGTGACCAAAGTCCTGGTCTTCATCTCCAGATACCTGTAAAACAATTTGGTGGGAAACAGTAGAGTATATGTAGTCCATGAACAAGGACACTCAAAAGGAGAATTGAGAAGGAAAGGGAACTGACAGAGAAGGGCACGCCAATGGATAGTAACAGAGTGTGGATTACTTGAGGACGCTGCAAACAATGCCTGTGCCCAAGGGGTAAATTCGCCGTGCTTAAGGTGAGGTTAAACAGCCTCCATCGCACGCCGAAATTATTGGTGTCTGACCCGCAATCGCATCGCCAATGGAGATCCTCTACCATCGGGGCTGAGCAGAGCACGGTGAAGTCATTGGCTCCGGACATACGTGAGCCGGAAGCAAACCTCAGCCTTTTAAGCAGAGGCGCCTCGATGTCGACGTGCCAAATCCACAGACGATCTGGCAAGTGGACGTCAACGTCGAGCTCCTCCAGCGACGCCGAATGAACCTTTAGCGATTCCTGGTAATCCCAGCCAGTAATCTGAAGCTTGCGCAGGCGGGGGCAGCGGGGCAGCAGGTCGTCGAGATCGGCGTCGCAGAAACGGAGCGAGAGGCTCTCGAGCGCCGGGAAGTCTCCTCCCGCCGGCGGCGGCACGAGGCGGGCGCCGAACGCTTCGAGCGCGATCGAGGCGGCGCGGTCGAAGCGCGGCAGCTCGACGGGCTCGACGGTCCAAGCAGCCTCCACGCGTATTATGACGTCAGCGACGATGAGCCTCGCCGGCGCCAGCCGCGCGGCCGCGCATCCACGCGGAGACGAGCGCGGCGTCGACCTGCGCATGGCTGTCGCAGCAGATGCTGAGGAGGGACAGCCGCGGCGAGGGGCGCGATGCCGCGGCAAGGAGCGCGGCGTCGAGCGTGTCGGGGCACGCCGCGTGGAAGGCGAGCGCGGGGAGGCGGGCCCAGAGGCCGCGCCACCGCCGCGCGAGGAGGCACGCGTGTGCGGCGGCGCGGGCGCAGCGGAGGCGGGCGAGGTTGTCGAGGAGGACGTCGTCGGGAGGGCGCTGAGGCGATCCACGCCGTCGATCCGGGATCTCTTGCGCCGGAGACGACGGCCACCGGTGCAGCAACCTTGCTGCTTGCTGCGGCACAGGCGGCAGGGCGCCGTCTGGACAGCCGCAAGGGACGTACGGAAGACGGGGAGCCCCGTGCACGCTAAGACTACTCCCACTTGACGCCTGGTATCATCAAGCAGTATATCGAAGCGGTAGAAATTTACTTCTCCAGTCCATCGTATGAGCAGTGGGCACCACCACTTCCTTTGCTTCATCCGTGCCTACCTGAATCCATGCCGGGATTGTCAATTGGGGGTAGTGATGGTCAAATGAGCCAGGCTAATTAGTGAACACGAAGCACGTATTTTTTGGCCTGACACGACACGATCGAAATACGGGCCGGCCCGGCCCAGCACGTATCGTCGGGCTGTGCTTGGGCCGAAGGGTGGGCACGGCAGGCGGCACGGCACGATTAAGTTTTATGAATTATATTTTGCGGCACGGCAGCGAGACTCTAGAGAGAACATGTTGGATTGCTGGTCCAACATGTGGGCTTAGTGGGGCGTAAGGGCTTCATTTTTGTTCATCGGCCCACAGAAAAACTCTCGCATCACTTTCGCCGTAAAAGACCCAAAATGCAGGGCTTGTTGGCATCTGGTTAAAGTACGATGTTGTGACGACATAGACCGCCTCGGAAGAGATTAGTTAGCTGCTGCGTCCAACATGTGGGAATTGACGCCTCCTAGGCAGAGGCGGAAGGGTAGGTTCAAGTATGAAGTTATGTGGGAAACACATGAGGAATACTCTACCATGATGACTGACGCTTGGCAGGGCGAAGTGTGCTGTGACGGTACAAGAGCTTCAGAGCAAGTTGTCAAGTATTTCAAACAAGTTGTGTGTATGGGGAAGAATGACCTTCGGCCATGTGCAGCGTGAGCAGCGGAGATTGAAGGGCGAACTGGAGACCCTGCAGTCCGACCCCCATCGTCAGGGGCCGTCTCATGCAGAGCTGAAGATCATTGAGTGAATTATGGAGCTTAACCATAGGGAGGAGCTCATGTGGAAGCAGAGGGCAAGGATCCAGTGGCTCGCTGCTGGAGACAAGAACACCCGTTTTTTCCATATCCGGGCCAGTCGCAGGAGAAGGAGGAACAAAATTACAAAGTTAAAGAGACACGATGGACTGATGACGGAGAATGAACATGAGATGGGTGATATGACAACGGAATTTTACAAGAACCTCTACACATCGGAAGGTACAACCAACATGAGTGTTGTCCTCGACACGGTTCCTGTTAAAGTAACATCCGGAATGAATGATGGATTAATCACACCATTCACTGAAAGGGAGGTAAAAGAAGCTTTATTTCAAATGTTCCCTATGAAGGCGCCAGGTCCGGATGGTTTCCCGGCACACTTCTTTCAGCGGCATTGGGACTTATGTGGCGCTAAAGTTACGTCGGCGGTGATTCGAATTTTGCATGGTGAAGATGACCCAACGGTAATTAACAATACGTTTATTGTTTTGATTCCTAAAGTGGCTAGTCCAGAGGAGTTGGGTCAGTTCAGGCCAATTAGTCTGTGCAATGTTATTTATAAAATTGCATCTAAGACTTTGGCCAATAGATTAAAGATCGTGCTACCAGAGGTTATTTCAGAAGAACAGTCTGCTTTTGTACTAGGGCGACTGATAACGGCAACATCATCACAGCATATGAGTGCTTACATTTCACGAAGCGTAAGCAAGCAAAGGATCTCAGGTGTTGTGCTTTGAAGTTGGACATGAAGAAGGCGTATGATAGAGTTGAGTGGGATTATCTTAGAGCCATAATGTTGAAATTGGGGTTTCATCGCCTTTTTATTGAGATGGTTATGCGGTTAGTAACAACCGTATCTTTTTCAGTGCTTTTCAACGGGGAATGTCTGGACAGTTTCAAACCAACAAGGGGAATTCGTCAAGGTGATCCTATCTCTCCCTACTTGTTTCTGTTGGCAGCAGAGGGCCTTTCGTGCCTGCTTAAAGCTAGAAATCAGTCATCAGTTCTCAATGGAATTAAAATTGCACCATCAGCTCCGATGGTTAGTCACTTACTCTTTGCAGATGATAGCCTGCTGTTTTTCAGAGCCAATAGAGAGAGTGCACAGGAGATAAATGATGTCCTACGCTTGTACTGTCAGGCCTCGGGGGAACAAGTGAATATGGAAAAATCTTCCATTCATTTTGCTAAAGGTTGCAAACAGAGTGTGCGAGATGCAATCAAGGCTGAGCTGAATGTGCATAATGAAGCTTTAAGTGCGAGATATCTTGGTATTCCATCAGATGTTGGGACTTCAATTACTGGAACATTTCAGTATTTGAAGGATAGAGTATGGGAGAAAATTCAAGGGTGGATGGAGCAATGTTTGTCGGCTGGAGGTAAAGAAGTTTTAATAAAATCAGTAGCTCAAGCTATACCAACGTACTCCATGTCGTGCTTCAGACTACCAAGAGGTCTTTGTCTTCATCTCAATGGCTTGTTGCGGAAATTTTGGTGGGGCAGCAAAGAGGGACAAAGAAAAACGTGTTGGGTTGCATGGGACGACATGGTGAAGCCGAAGTTCTTGGAGGAATGGGGTTCAGGGATTTTGAGCTCTTCAACTTGCCTTTGCTTGCTAAACAAGCATGGAGAATACTCCAGGATCCAAGGTCTCTTAGTGCCCGTATTTTAATGGCGGTCTACTTTTCCAATGATGATTTCTTACAGGCTAGACTTGGATCTCGGCCTTCTAGAATTTGGAGGTCGATCATCGATGGAAGAGAGGTCCTAGGACAAGGGTTGATAAGGAGGATTGGAACAGGCGAAGCAACAGACATTTGGACGATGAACTGGCTACCTAGGGACGGGTTGCTTAAACCAATCATGCTCGAATTGATCGACCACATAAGGTATGTGAGCTTATTGATCAAAGTACGGCATCATGGGATAGACAAAAGGTTGATCGATTCTTTATAGCAATGGACAGTGAAGTCATTTACAATATACCCGTGTGCAATCGTAGAAAGGCGGATTTTTGGGCCTGGCACTATGAGAAGAGCAGGGTTTTTTCTGTTCGATCTGCATACAGGACGCTTGTAATGACAAGAGAACGAGCACATGCTTGCTCGGAGGGTAGAGCTATGAGATCGAACAGCAGAGCTGATGAGAAAGAATGGGAGGCACTTTGGTCAGCTAAAGTTCCTTCGAAGGTCAAGGTATTTTTGTGGAGGCTAGCCAGGCACTCACTCCCGACCAGCGATGTTTGCATCATCGAAATATGAAGACACAGAGTTTGTGTGGATTGTGTGGGGCACCAGACTCATGGAAACACTCGTTGGTGGACTGCCATATGGCTAAGTGCGTTTGGGCCCTGGAGCGTGAAGAAATATTGGAACACTTAAGTGAGATTCAGCAGCCTGATGCGAGAGGTTGGCTTGCAACGGTGATGAGTACGTTGAAGCAGGAGGACCTTGTACGTGTTCTGGTAACTCTATGGGCCATCTGGTATGCAAGGAGACAAGCTATACATGAAAACTCTTTTCAAAGCCCTCTCTCCACGCATTCTTTTGTTAAACGTTTTGTCCAGGACCTAGAATTGTCTGAGAAGAAAACAACAGGAGGAGGTAACCAACAGACTAACCAGTTACGTTGGATAGCACCTCCAGTTGGAATGTTGAAAGTCAATGTTGATGCGGCGATATTGAAGAATAATCCAAAAGCTTCGGTTGCCGCAGTGGCGAGAGATAACTCAGGGCATTTTATTGGTGCTTCAGTTGTGGTGTTCGACGGGATGAATGATCCTGAGACGATGGAGGCTTTGGCCGTGAGGGAAGGCTTGGCTTTGGCCGCTGACCTGGTGATGAGGAGTTTTCGCCTAGCGAGCGACAATGTCAATGTAATTAGAAGCATTCAGGGGCCTGGCTTTGGTCAGTACGGTCATGTTGTGCAAGAGATCAAGGTAGCAGCGTCTACTTTTGAAGTAGTGGACTTCGTGCATGAAGGACGAGCAGCTAATGTTGACGCACATCGTCTTGCGAGAAGTGCTATTTTTGATGTAATAGGTAGACAAGTTTGGTTCATGTCTCCGCCTGACGACATTTGTATTACTTATGCTCGTGATGAGTAATAAAGTGTCTGGTTCCTCAAAAAAAAAAAGTTAGCTGCTGCTAGTTTGAAACCCAAAAGACATTGAACCAAGAGGGATCGACTGCTTGTCCCTCAATATGGGTTTAATGGACCATGCTGATCCCGTTTTTGTCTTGCCCTGTTCCTTTACGGCAAATGAGTGCTGGGAAGCAACCAAAGGCACCGACTGCTTTGAGATTCGTATTATTGTGCACATGAATCATTTGATTTTTTTTTTACTGATCACGTTGTCTCAATTGCCGTCTCACACACTCCCGCGCAGCAGTGGCCACTCTGCCCCTGCCATCACCTCTGTTCCACCTTTTTTCGCCCCCGTGCCCCCACGGCCAAGTAGGAGGGACGCGGCGCCCATCATTGCCACCACAACCATCACTTTGCCAGTCACTGGCATTGGTGTTGATTTATTTTTCTTAGGAACAATTGTTTTGGCTCCATGAAACGTTTTACCTTTTTTGGTGGAATATTCAATTGCTCACGGTGGACCATTTGATATCTCGCCGTGGAACATTTCAGTTCTCTTGGTGGAATATTCGATTTTCCGTTAAGAAACATTTTTATTTTGACAAATTTGAGCTTCGAACTGGTTGCCATGGTGACCTTGAGCAAGGAAGAGAACACAACGAGAAAGAAGAACTGCCGTTACAGGGTTGCATTGACATGCAGAGAAGGTTCATGGAGCAGGGAAGGGACTTGTCAGAGAGAGGAAAAGTTCCTGGGCAAACTGAAGAAGCAGATCTGCATATATGGCGGATGGTGGCATGGACGATGCTGAAGAAGTGATCAACGGATTACACCAAAATATATCTCCGCACATTGTTTGGACTTTGTTTGAAGTAGATAGCCACTGGTGCAAAAAAATATTTGTTACCAGCTCATTTGCAATGTGTTTGCTGTTAGCCATTGTCTATGGAATACATAGTAGGCTTAACGTTTTCTCCTAGTAAGTCCCATCAAAGTGCCCTTTGTCTCTGAAGCAACCTATGGTACAGAGGGTGACGGTGCTCTTATTTTTCCTGTTTCCGTCATGTCATTTGTGCACAATGCATTGCCATGCGAGGGTGTGGAATAGCACTGGTCCTCAACTCTTCAGTCCTGAAATGATTCAGGAGTGATCTTATGAGAAGCAAAGCCATTAGAACAACTAAATCCTATATCAGTGTAACATAATAACTTGTTGACTCAGGCTGCGTGGAGGTAGTTAGGCCTAGAGGTAGTGCAGATATGTAGGGCGCTCACCATGACTTCATTTTTTCCGTGAGTATGCCTTCATTGCATTACCAGAAGAATAGCTAGCACCGTTTGGCGGAAGCTCATGAATGATCAATTTATTTTTCAACAATGATAGGCGCTGTAGCTACAAGCGACTTGGTCTTCTATTTATGTTTCAATGCAGCAAAAGAGGGATTGGGTTCTTATTCTAGTCTACTGGACTCGAACAATAGTAGCTAAAATGAACTCCACCTGGTATAGGTAATGAGCAATTGTGCATCCTAAACATAACCATACTGTGAAATCTGATTAAGAAAAATCGTATGAATTGAGGGTCACAAATGAAAGGAAGGGGTTTCAGCTTCGAAGGGATTAGGCAGCACTACATTTCTTATTACATTATATCCTAATCATGCATCGGGATAATCACCACTCAGCAGAGCCATGATAGATATTGCACTTGATGGAAGGATACGCATTTGAAATGCCATAGATTTCCTCACGCTCGTCGTTACTTGGTGAGTCCATGCTGGCGAAATGCACGTCTATTCTTTCAAGCATTGTCGCACTTCTGAATAACACTTTCACCAAATCAACTTCGTGACATCGTCCTAAGAAACCATGGATTTCTACTTCTTTAAGATCAGTCAAGGAGACACTTTGACTTCTCCAGTTGCTAGGATGATCACAAGAGCATTTCACTGAGCATCTGTAGTCCTCCTAAAAGAAATGTTAAGTCGAATCAGAAAGATGATTAGCTTAAGATCCAATCTTAAGCATGAGAAAAGAAACAAAAGTTAGTACTGCTAGTTAGCAAAACTCCAGTAACAAGAACGCAAGAACACAGGGTGTTTGTGCTCCCATGCATCTGCCACATTTTCTGTTTTCTCTCCAGAAATTTAGACTCGAAAGATCAAAGATATCATGGTCACTGCATGGGCGTATAATATGGCTTAATTAGTCTACAATGAGAAGCACTATAGGTACCACTCTATTTGTCAAACCCATGTCCGACCAGAGCATCCAATGGAGTGCAGAAATTCACGAAGGACAGACAGGTGCAGAGAACCATCAGATGCCTCAGTCGGACAGCAGTCGCACCTTGAGAGACGTAAGTGTAGCTTTTCCCGTCTACAATATACCACACGTTCAGAAGAAAAACGGTGTATTAACCTGCCTAAGACCCTTAAGACTCGGGCAAAAAGTAGTGACCAGGCTTCGATGAAACTGAAACACAAATGACATAATGAAAGCCGACAGTAGCTAACCTGAAGCCGAATGCTATTGAATACTCAACGTTTACAGGTTACAAGTTTTATAATATTTACGTTAGACGAATAGACAGGTTGAGTACCTGATATAACTTCAACCTAAGCCTTCGGATGAAGGTACACATCCCAAGCAGATGCAACACCATTGCTCCAAAAACATGCCTTTTTGTCTCGATCCGCAGCTCCAAAACTTGGAAGTTGGTAACTGGAATTATTTTGGATATCTGGTGACCAAATTCCTTGTCTTCATCTCCATACACCTGTAAAACAATTTGAGGGCACATAAATACAAGGGTATACCAAATCCATTTGTAGCAACAAGGACACTAAAGAAAAATTCAGAAGAAAAGGGGGCTGACAGAGAAAGGCAGGCCAATGAGCATGGACAGAGTGTGAACGACGTGAGGACGATGCTGCCGCTGAAAATGCATCTGCCCATGGTGCTCTGCCGCCCTTAGGGTCAGGCTAAACAGGCACCATCGCACGCCGAATCTATCGGTGTCCGAGTCACAAACACATCGCCAATGGAGATCCTTCACCATTGGGGCCGAATAGAACAATGTGAACTCTTTCTCTCCCGACCACCTCCACGGACGGGAGCCGGAATCAAATCTCAACTTTTCAAGTACAGGGGTCACAATGTCGACCCGAATCTTCAGATTACAGGCAAATTGGACGTCAACATCAAGCTCCTCGAGCGTTGGCGAATGAACCTTTAGCAATTCGTGGGGCCAACCAGCAGTAATCTGAAGCTTGCGCAGGCGGGAGCAGCGAGGGAGCAGGTCCTCAAGGTCGACGCGGCAGGAACGGAGTGAGAGGTTCTCGAGCGCCGGGAAGTATCCTTCCGGCGGGAGCACGAAGCGGGCGCCAAACAAATCCAGCGTGATCGAGGCGATGCAGCTCGATCTTCAGGCCGCTGCTGGCTCTTAATGACACACGACTGATGATAAGCTTTGCCGGCGCCAGCCGCGCGGCGGCGCGCATCCAGGCGGAGACCCGCGCGGAGGGGATCGGCCCGTGGGGGTCACTCTGGATGCTGAGGAGGGACAGTTGCGAGGGGCGCGAGGCCGCGGCAAGGAGCGCGGCGTCGAGCGTGTCGGGGCACGC
>LAPY01002479.1:68083-79326 GCA_000970635.1 Eragrostis tef
GTCTCTGTCACTATACGTTATGACAATAATAAATGCAAGTTAGATGCAATAATAATATGATGCACAACTGATTTAATTACTTAACAGGACAGTCGTTTACATTGTAAGGGCAGAAGATTAACTTTCATTATTAGTACTTCCTTCATTGACACTCATTTAAGTTAGTTACTTAACTTAATTCAAGTTGATTAAATGGTGAAATGAACTTCAGAAATTATCTTTGGTCCAGTGGCATTTTTCTAAGGATCAATACCACTGAAAGTGATTTAAACATTACAGAATACGATTTAAATCATAATCAAATAATTAGACATTATATGACGGTATAAAAATGTTCTGTAAGTGTGTTAACAGCGGCTTAACAGACATGCAAATATTCAGGAATTATTGAGTAACATAAAAATAATTATGAATTAAACAAGATCAGTACAAAAGCATTTTTACAGAAAACAGCGTACACATTTTGTGTGATTTCACATTTTTCTGAGGTGTATTCGATTTATTATGCATTTTACGAATTTCTGACATTTTTTGGCAATTTACAGATATTCGAAAAATGATAAAAAGGATGCCGGCCAATCAGATCTGAGCCACAAAGGTGACCACAGACTCTTGGCCGCACCGGATCTGGGCTCTGCCACATCAGATCCAGCCACTCGCGTGCGAGAACGCACGGAGGGCTACACACGTGGCCACACCGGATCCGGCGTTGTCGCACAAGATCCCGACGCTGTGGCCCGCGGTGCACTGGCCGGCGCTGTTCGCCGGAGCGCGGCGGCGCGCTCGCCGGAATGGCGTTTCCAGTGACCAAAAAGGAGAATGGTGAACGCGATTAGGGAGTGCGCGAGACGGAGAGCTCACCGAGGGGACTTGGAGCGAGAGATGGTGGCCGGAAGGTCGTCGGCGACGAGGAACGGCGGACGGAAGGAGTACGGCGGCGTCGCGGTGGCGAAGAAGAGGTCGAGGCGGGGCCAGATTTGGTCGAGAAGCTTCACTGCGACACGGAGGAGCTCGACACGGGCACGGTTTACGACAAGGACGCCGTTAAGACGGTCGTCAACGATGAGCTCCTCGCGGCGGTGAAGACCGGCGGCGGGGGAAAACTTAAAATCAACCGGCACGAACGCCCACGAGCGATGAATCGACGAACAACTCACCGGGGAAGAAGGGAACAACGTCGACAAGGTCGCTAGCCCATGGCTGGACTTTCAAGAATGTAATTTCGTGACCTTTTGCGTTGAAGCCATGGATTTCTACTTCTTTAAGGCCAGTCAAGGAGATATTTTGACTTCTCCAGTCACTTGGATGATCACACAGGCAGAACACTGAGCATCCGTATTTGTCCTATTACAAATAAACAAACGTAAAGTAAATATATTTGATTTATAGTTGAGGTCTGATCTCACACTATGGGAAACAGACGATTTGCCGTGTGCTCGAGGCACACGGCAAAAGCCGAAATACTCTCGGCATAACGCTCTCGGCTTAATACCCGGCAATGGTGCGTTTTCCGTACTGATCAGTAGCATGAGCAAAGAAATAAAAGTTTGTTCGATGACAAACAGACGGGATGAGTACCTGATGTAGCTCCAACCTAAGCCTTCGGATGAATTTACACAACCCAAGCAGATGCAACACCATTGCTCCATAAACATGCCCTTCTGTCTTGATCCGCAGCTCCAAAACTTGAAATCTGGTAACTGGAATTATTTGGAATCGACCAAAGTCTTGGTCTACATTTCCATGTACCTTTAAAAATAATTTGGTGAGACACAATATAATATATCAATGAAATCCATTTGTAGCAACAAGGATAGTCAATGAAGATTGAGTAGGAAATCAATTAAGGAGACTGACATATACGGGCCGGCCTATGGACAGTGATAAAGTGTGGACAACTTGAGGACAGTTCTGCCGCTGCAAATGAATGGGCTTGTCCGTCTTTAAGGTCAAGTGAAACAGTCTCCACCACACGCCGAATCTACCGGTTATTGAACTGCAAAAGCATCGCCAATGGAGGTCCTCCACCATGGGGGCTGAGTAGGTCAAAGTGAACTCTTTGGCTCCCGTCCACTTGCATGGACGCGGGCCGGAGGCAAACCTCAGCTTCTTAAGCACAGGTGCCTCAATGTCGACACGTCGGGCCTTCACATCGTGCAAGTAGACCTCAACGTCGAGCTCCTCGAGCGATGGCGAATGAACCTTCAATCCTTGTTTCCATCCAGTAATCCGAAGCTTGCGCAGGCGGCGACAGCGCGATAGGACGTCGCCGAGGTCGTCGACGTGGCAGTTCAGGAGGGAGAGGCTCTCGAGCGCCCGCAGGTCTCCTGCCGCCGGCGACGTCACGAAACGGGCACCGAGCACCTCCAATGTGATCGAGGTGGTCCGGTCGAAGCACGGCAGCTCGACGGCAACCTCGTCCACGCCGCGGACCACGACATCGTCGCTGATGATGGGCTTGGCCGGCGCGATCCGCGCGGCGGCGCGCATCCACGCGGAGACGCGCGCGGCGGAGTCGACCGCGACGCCGTCGTGGCGGCTGCAGGGGACGCGGATGTGGAGGAGGGACAGCGAGCGGCGCGCGAACGCGGCGTCGACCTTGTCGGCGGCGATGTGGTGGAAGGCGAGCTCCGGGAGGAGGGTCCAGAGGCCGCGCCACCGCCGGGCGACGAGGCCTGCGTGGGCGGCGGCGCGGGCACAGCCGAGGCGGGCGAGGATGTGGAGGATCAGGTCGTCGGGGAGGGCGCCGATGAGGTCCATGCCATCGGGGTCGGAGTCATGCCGGAGCTGGGATCTCTCTCGACGGCGACAAAGGTCGCCGGAGCAGCAACCTTTCTGTTTACTTCGGCACTTCCAGCAGGAAGACATCTAGCCGACGGCGGCCAGAGGCTCCCGGCTTGACGAGGGCTTGGTGCGGCACGCTGAAGTAAATCGGAGACGAAATATGCATGTATGGAGATTCCGATAACTTCTTCGGCGCGTCAACGCGAAACCTTATATACCGCGCGCGTGGTAATAGCTATCTACCGCGCGCGCGGTATGGGCTGCCTCAAGCCGGCCTTTCAGCCCAGCAACACAGGATCATCTTCTTCCGTGCGTCGCTTTCCTGCCTTCCGTCTTGTGCAACAGCTGCTCCTCCTCCTTTGGCTGCTTCTTCCCCGCGCCTCCGTTGGTCTGCCGCTCCTCTCCTGTTGGTCTGCCGCCGTTCCTCCTTCGCATTCGCCCCTGAGTTGGAACAATGGTGTTTCATGCCCAGAACAAGGCATTCAAAAGCTGGAACAAATCGTTTGAATCTTCGGCACAATTCGTTTATTTGGCTGGAACAAATTGTTTGAATCTTTGGAACAATTCGTTTATTTGGCCGGAACAAATCTTTTGAATCTTCAGAACAATTCGTTTATTTGGCCGGAACAAATAGTTTGAATCTTCGGAACAATTCGTTTATTTGGACGGAACAATTCATTCTTTGGTTGGAACAATTGGTTCAGTGGCTGGTGATGCGGGCGAAACGGCGGGACGCGGCTCAACTGGGCGCGGCGAGGCACGACGGCGGCAGCGCGCAACGCAACTGGCGTGACGAGTCACGGCGGCGGCGTTGCGGGATGAAACCTTCGTGAAGCATGGCGGCTGCGTCGGAGACGAGACCTTTGTGGGCCGCCTTCGTGGGCCGCCAGGGACTCAAACGCCGCGTGCGGTAATTAGTTGATGCAGCGCGAGCGGTGTGGAAGGGACCCGAGCGTCAACTGCCCAATAACGTAAGGTTTACGTTTCCTGACTGGGCCACATGTCCAAGCTTACGGGGAGCCCATCGCAGCATACAGCCCAGGTTTTTTTATTTAATTTCCCTTTTTTCCAATTCAATACATTGATGATTTTGGTTCTAATATCTCTATCTCTACTACTTAATAAGTCTAAAAAGGGTCGTCAGACTTGAATTTTCAGACCTCTGCCATTTGAATTTGTGTCGAATTCAAATTCAAAATGAATTCAACAAAAAAAATCCGACTGTAATGGTTTGTTCTAAAGGAACTGCGCTGTAATGGTTTGTGCGTAGGACCTGCATCCTGAATACACAGGTTCGAATCCCATCAGTGCGAGCAGTGTGCGAGTTTTTTTTCTTCTTGCTTGAAATTTGTAAGGTTCGATTCCCATTAGTGCGTGCAGCGTGCGATTTTTTTTTCTTTTTGCTTGAAAGATGTAAGGTTCGAATCCCATCAGTGCATGCGAATTTTTTCTTTCTTTTTGCCTGAAACTTGTAATATTTATAGAAAAATCAAATAAATCTCAGAAAAATATGAACAGAATTTTAATAGAATCAATGTGAATGGATCTACCAAAAGGTACAATCAAACCCTTATCATTTTGCGTAGATAGTTTTACAAACTTTCTGATAATGAAAACAAAGTTAAATGTATATATGTATTTATATGCATGGAAAAACCTTGAAATATGGCATGCACACATATCTGGTTATTTATTATTTGCAAGTTATTGTTTATTTATTTATTTATAGAGCCACATAACATCAGAGAAGATATTTTGTGCTGCACAAGTCCTAAAAAATAGACATTGTTAGATGAATTTGTGCTACCTAAATGAATCGCTCTTCTATTAATAAATTTAAAACAATGAAAATTTCAACACCTGTTGCAACGCACGGGCAAAATGCTAGTTTTTTTGAAAAGTCTAGTTTCCTTGTTGAGCCATCTATTAACTATTTAAAAGTTAAGTTCGGTAATTTTTAAAAACTCGAACAACACTTACAAATAAAAAATCGATGAACTCGTTCTACATATGCATTTAACGTTTGGAAAAATTGAATCCCTGTTTTGAAAAATAATTTTCAATAATACGAAAGAGCCAATATATTGAACATTTTATGCAAATTTGGAGAAATATTTTATGATACAAGACGAATTGGGGTTTTTGTGGGTACATGACCAAGTTACTAGGTTGGAGTAATATGTGGATGGACTGTGGTTACTGCAACAATTTATTTTGAAATGTTTCTGTATACTGCAGCACTTGCGGCAGGAACACATTGATCTGAGACCGGGACCCGAGCGTCAACTGCCCAATAACGTAAGGTTTACGTTTCCTGACTGGGCCACATGTCCAAGCTTACGGGGAGCCCATCGCAGCATACAGCCCAGGTTTTTTTATTTAATTTCCCTTTTTTCCAATTCAATACATTGATGATTTTGGTTCTAATATCTCTATCTCTACTACTTAATAAGTCTAAAAAGGGTCGTCAGACTTGAATTTTCAGACCTCTGCCATTTGAATTTGTGTCGAATTCAAATTCAAAATGAATTCAACAAAAAAAATCCGACTGTAATGGTTTGTTCTAAAGGAACTGCGCTGTAATGGTTTGTGCGTAGGACCTGCATCCTGAATACACAGGTTCGAATCCCATCAGTGCGAGCAGTGTGCGAGTTTTTTTTCTTCTTGCTTGAAATTTGTAAGGTTCGATTCCCATTAGTGCGTGCAGCGTGCGATTTTTTTTTCTTTTTGCTTGAAAGATGTAAGGTTCGAATCCCATCAGTGCATGCGAATTTTTTCTTTCTTTTTGCCTGAAACTTGTAATATTTATAGAAAAATCAAATAAATCTCAGAAAAATATGAACAGAATTTTAATAGAATCAATGTGAATGGATCTACCAAAAGGTACAATCAAACCCTTATCATTTTGCGTAGATAGTTTTACAAACTTTCTGATAATGAAAACAAAGTTAAATGTATATATGTATTTATATGCATGGAAAAACCTTGAAATATGGCATGCACACATATCTGGTTATTTATTATTTGCAAGTTATTGTTTATTTATTTATTTATAGAGCCACATAACATCAGAGAAGATATTTTGTGCTGCACAAGTCCTAAAAAATAGACATTGTTAGATGAATTTGTGCTACCTAAATGAATCGCTCTTCTATTAATAAATTTAAAACAATGAAAATTTCAACACCTGTTGCAACGCACGGGCAAAATGCTAGTTTTTTTGAAAAGTCTAGTTTCCTTGTTGAGCCATCTATTAACTATTTAAAAGTTAAGTTCGGTAATTTTTAAAAACTCGAACAACACTTACAAATAAAAAATCGATGAACTCGTTCTACATATGCATTTAACGTTTGGAAAAATTGAATCCCTGTTTTGAAAAATAATTTTCAATAATACGAAAGAGCCAATATATTGAACATTTTATGCAAATTTGGAGAAATATTTTATGATACAAGACGAATTGGGGTTTTTGTGGGTACATGACCAAGTTACTAGGTTGGAGTAATATGTGGATGGACTGTGGTTACTGCAACAATTTATTTTGAAATGTTTCTGTATACTGCAGCACTTGCGGCAGGAACACATTGATCTGAGACCAGGGAAAGGCTTGGTGCGCCACGCTGAAATAAATCGGAGACAGACTATGTACGGAGAATTGGAGATTCCGAACTTTTCTTCGATGGGTCAATTTGTTTTTTGAGAATTACACAATACGACTCTGACGCTCACAACATGCATGCACACTCACCCCTATGAACACACGTACGTAAACCCTACCCCTATGAGCACCTCCGAAAGACTGAGCACCCGACATATCTAGAGATTCTTGAGGTCACCAAAGGCACCTCGTTGTCGGCGCGAATGCCGCTTACCACTTAACGCATAACGTCGGTAAATCCTAAAAAATTCTCTCGTACTGAGAGTCAAACCAGGGACCTCAAAGGTGTTACTCGGATGCCTTAACCACTAAGCCAAGACCTCTTTCACCTTCGACGCAACGTAAGGCTTACGTTTGCTGACTGGGCCACGTCCAAGCCCATCGATCGCATGGAGCCTAGTTCTATTTTAATTTTTTTCCTTTTCCAATTCAATATATTGATGATTTTGGTTCTAATATTTTTGAAAAATCTAGTTTTCTTGTTGATCCATCTAATTTAACTATTTAAAAGTTAAGTTCGACAACTTTTGAAAACTGGAACAATACTTTGAAATACAAAATTGATGAACTCGTTCTACAAATGCATTCAACGTTTGGAAAAACTGAATCACTGTTTTGAAAAACTTATTTTCAATAATACAAAAGAGCCAGTTGAACATTTTATGCAACATTTTTTGAAATATTTTATTAATAATATTGAAGTAGTATACAAAACATTTTATGACATAAGACGAATTGGGGTTTTTTAATTATAGGTACATGGCCAAGGTGTACTAGGTTGGAGTAAGATGTCGACGGATTGTGGTAACTGCAACAATTCATTTTGTAATGTTTCTGAATGATGGTGAGTGTGTATCCCTTACTCATGGTTGCGGACATCGATGTGGCAGGTTTGTTTTGAATATAAAGCTTCAACTATGTACTCTACTACTTCAAGCATAAACTCTAAACTGTTAGATCCCTTTCGAATTTCAAAAAATGGTTTCTAGACTATCTCCAACGGTAGTGGGCACCTAACGCTCCAACTGCGCGGGTCGATGAGCCACTCAAGAGGAACCAAAAAAACTTCAATCTCCAACGGGCAGAACAAAAACATGATTCCTATTCTTCCTCGGCTCTGTCCTCGTCACCGCCGGCGCGCCTCGGCTCGGCCCGCCCACCACCGCGCGCCCCGCGCATCCCCCTCGGAGCGTCACCATGTGCGGGACCTCGACGGCCCCACCGCCTTCTCCTCCCCCTCCTCGCCGGACAGGGGACGGGAGCGGGAAGGACAAGATGGGAGAAGCGGCGATCGAATCCGAGGCAGAGGAACGGAGGATTGGTGCCCGAGGAGGAGCAGTGGAAGAGCAGAGCAGGCCGCGCGCCTCTCGCCGGCCACCATCGACCTGTCCCGGCTCATCCACGCGCTGGACGGCGCCTCCTACTCTTCCCTGTTCAACGCCACCATCTAGAATTTGAGGGGGCTCGGGACGGGGCGCTGGACGGATCAAATCAAGCACGCATCGAATGGAATCGAGCTCGGACGCCGCGGGAATAGAGGTGGAAGAGGTGGAGCGGAGCACGACGACCTCGCCCCCTCCTCCAGCCTCTTCGTGCTCGCGCCGTGGCCACCCGTCGCTGCACTCGCACCGCCGCCACCCACCTCGACCTCGTCAAGTCAATCGGCGAGGCGCGCTCCAAGGCCGAGCTCGAGCACCTCAGCGCCGCCTCGTTGACCCCGACGTGCCTCGGCGACGGCGGATGAAGCTCAGACTCGGATGGCGTGGAGGAGGGGGAGGGGACCCGCCGTGCCGCCGGGACGGCGGCAGAGGAGCACCGCAGCGGTGTCGGCGCTGGACAGACGAGAGGGAGACGCGGCGAAGAGAGCGATGCGTAGCGGGGCGGCGGAGACGCAATGGTGGGTCGTGCGGCGGGGGGCTCTGAAAATGGATAGGCCTTTTGGCTCTTCCGTTGGAGATTGCTTTTACCTCTTTTAAGACCCATTTGGTGACTTATGTGATCCGTTGGAGATAGCCTTAGGCAGGTCAACTTTGGGTCCAGGCACTTGTGCATTTATTCTGGATGGTTACAGTCTCAAAGATGAACTCATCATACATGGTATTGTATGAAAGATATCATGGTAAGGTATCATGTATATCATATATATTATCAAAAATTACAAAATTGGAGCAAAATATGATATTATCTATGTTAAATCCATAATAATTTTTGCCCATTGGTGCAATGGTCTGCGGCAAAAGTGCTCCTTACTTTTAGCATCTTCCAACATGGGGTACTTATAACTTGTAAGCTGGAACCCATTTTATTTATTAGGTATCCCAGTATGTTTTGGAATTGCAATCCACTGTCAATGCTGAGATACTTGAGTGTGAATGGTTATGTTGTGACAGTGATCGAACGGGCAAACCTCATCCAGCCTCTTGTCTGTATTAGTCCACGTTTATCATGCACCCGACATCGAAGCTCATTTCCCTTCTAACAGTCTGCACTTCACATACGTGCCATTTCGAGGTTAGAGCATGACACTCTGGATTATACAAGCCCACGCAGCGCGAAGCCATAATAGGAGAGAGATTGTCAAGATGTTTATGTCCCATAATTGGCTTGCTTGTAGTGGGGTATTGTAGTCGTTGGGTAGATACAAAGCTGCGGCAAGAGTAACAGAGAGCTTGTCAGCTGCATCGGTGAACGGTAAGGTCATGTTGCTCCTGATGCCTCCTATGCCTAGCAAGAGCATGTACTACTGTACGTCAAACACATCTAAATCGCACTGGTGGCGGTTTGTTCTGGCTTGTTTCTAGTCTCTTTCTTTCTGTTGAGATTTGAGGCTGTGCAAAGGAAGAAGCAGCCATTATATTGGGGCCTGAGTGTAGCTCCTCCATTGACTTGGCTGGGGTATGCTGTTTTTATGAATGGCCATAATAGTTCTCCTTTTCAACGATGGTAGAGGTTGGTGGGGGCGCAGCGCATATGCATTTGGTCGACTTCGAACAGCCCTCCTAATGACCAAAGTATCATTGTTTTTTGTTATGACTGATCTTGGCATTCATGTGCTTCAATCGTGCTCAATGTATAACTGCTAGCAGGGGCAAAGTTGATTATTTTTAAATTTGAAAGAGATGAGCGAACTGTTGAGCTGGTTCAACACTATTGAGTATACAGAATGGGAGACATTGATCTCTGAGCCGACAAGAACTTTCTAACAAGGTTTACATCGAATAATGCTCCAGCACAGATTTTTCTCATCTCAAAGCAACCTAGTTGATTAAATGTCTTAGCCCGGCCCAGTGACTGATATATATAGATGCCTTTGGCATGTTTGGAAAGGCACGCCAATTCGGTGTCAAATTCGGATAGGTTAGGCACATCTCCTATTCAAAAAATTCTGAAAGTTTGTGGGAAGTCAGCTTAACGTGAATCCCTTTCCCCATGGTACCAGAGTTCTTACCCGAGTTCCAAACGGACCAACCACAGAACCGACCTGATCACCTCTGTTCTCCTTAAACACACATAGGTTGAGGCCTTTTGATCAGGGATTGCCACCAAGCGGTGAATTGGCTCCATGGGCATAGCTATCGGCACCGCACCCGGTGCCCCCGGTTCCTTCTCCAACTGGGCGATGCTGGATCGCTACCCCTTCTCCAGGCATGACCTCTCATTCTCGAAGGAGTTCGAAGCCGCCGCACCGCTGTGCTGCACCAGCCAAGGCAACTCCTTCCGGGTCTCCTTCTGCTTCGTTGCGCCGCCGGCAATCTCCCGCTTTTACCTTCACGTGAGAGGAAGCAGCAACAATTAACAACTGACAGTTAAAATGAACAGTTAAGTTGAATTGAGATACCAGAAAATAGATTGAAAGAAGTTAAAAAACAAACTATGGGATGGAGTCCCAACGGCTCTCTGGCTACTCGGGCGACTCGCATGGCGACTCTCATCCCCCACCAAATCCCACCACAAATCTCCACCAAAATTCATCCACCTGTGCTCAAATCTACCAGGATCAAAGTGATACGCATTCCATCAACCAATTCCATCCCGGAGAGAGAGAGGGTCTACCCACTTTGGCGCGCTACCAGGAGGCTATGGCGGAAGAAGAGAAGTTGCCCGTTGATTGGCTGAATCTAGCCAATCTAGAAGTAGAAGATGGGGTAACCCCAGAGCGGCTGCGAGCTGTGCTACTCCGTCCCGATTTGCCCGAGAACAACGAAGAAAACAAGAAGAAGAATCGAAGGATCTTGTGGTCCCCCATGGAGCAGAGGAAATGAGCATCTGGCGAGATCCAGATGATAGAAGCATTGCCAAATCAGAGGAGGTCATGAGAATCATCCTCAGGAAGAAGAGGACACTTGGTTATCAACCTGCACCGGGTGGACCTTCGAGCTCGCCGGAGCTGATGGCGTGCAGACCGGCGGCAGCGGCAGAGGCGACGAGGAAGGTACGTTTCGATACCCTAGACCCGTTAATCTCTTCGACCCGTTACTACTGCCCTAACGGGCTAGCGGACCTAGACCCTCCGCCACCTAACCTGGCCCGTCATCTGCTTGGGCTGGGCCAGCCTCGCAGCCCTCAAAGCTACCTGCGAACCGACCTCTCCCCTTCCTCCCGACCAAGAGACAGTTGAAATAGAGAATTGCATTTACTCTCCCGCGTCCACCGACTCTGACGATGGGTGGACTCTTGTTCGCAAGAAGCACTGGTGGCGAAGAGAGCCATTCAGATCTCACTTTCACCGTTCCCCCACCACTCCGTCCTCTTCCTCACTCCCTTCTACCGCGTACAGTAAAACACGCCGCCCCAATCCGCG
>LAPY01002481.1:3092-15875 GCA_000970635.1 Eragrostis tef
CATAACCGTGTAACTGTAATAGAATGTAAATAAATATTTATTTTTAATTATTTTTTATTAAAGATAATATCAAATACCAATGAATGTCCTCGATTGAAAAAAAATATAAAATTCTAACATTTGTTTTATTTTAGCCTTTGTGTTCCAGGTGTTATATTTTTATCATTTTTTTGCTAGTGATCTAGTTTAACCGTTTCATTTTCTAATATTCCAAGAGAAATCTATTTGTTAACCAAGTATCATCCTTTTCATGAGAAATATAGATGGTTTTGTTCGTGCACTGAAATTAGCTGTAAAGACTTTTTTTCAGATAAATATGGTAACTTTTAAACTATCATATGGAAAGTTGAGGAAAAACATTGAAATATACATTAGAGCCATTGATGAACTTCTGCATTCAACACAATGACTCAAGCGATCTGTCAAACAATCGTGGCATGCAACTCAGTTATTCAGGAAATCTGTCAAAAAATTCTGATATGAAAATACAGATCCTAACATTTTTCTAGTTTGTGACGTGCAACTCAATTATTCAGGAAATCTATCAAACAATTTTGACATGAAAATACAAATCCTAACAATTTTCTATAGTTTGTGACATGCATGTTGGGTATATTTGTAGCTGCCATCAAATTTCCGATTTTTTTTCTAGAGAGACAAATCAATCTATTGTGATGTGATATCTTAATTATTCCTTGCAAAAAACGTTATCTTAATTAATTAAATTGTGGCTATGTGTGCTGGGTATTATATCAGATCTAATTACCTTGCTCTTCTTCTCCAATCAATAGAATATGTGGTGCTTGTTGTAACAGATGCGGCCTCAGAGCTGTGGTGCACAGTGCTGCCTTCTTGGACCCCTGGTCTAAGGCTCGCATGTTTCTCACGGCCACCGTGAGCTTATACGTTTTGTGTAAGTCAAAAACTGATCCGCTAGCAAACTATCTTCTACTTGAAGTTTTTGTCATCTTACTCTCAGGACGAGCTCCATGCCATTTATTTCTGTCCTTTCCTACAACATGAACCAAATTACGTAGTTTTTCACATGTACGTGCGTGGTGGGACTCGAGCCACGGGTGCTTCGCCGTACGTACGTACGTGCCGGCCGACGGAGGCGATCCAGGACACCGTACCGTACCATGCGGCCCGTGGTTGAGCGCCGCCCACAGCCACAGGGCGCCGACGTCGTGGCCGAGCCTAATATATTAAATACGTGTGTTTGGTTGTGCTTTTTCTAGCTGTAGCTTTTCAAAAAAGTCAAAAATTCAACCAAAGGGGTTGGCTGTCATCCAAAGCACAGCCAAAAAACAGCTTTTATCTAGTGCAAAACTGAAAGCAGGTCCAGAGGTGCTTTTTCTGGCTATGGCTGTGAACAACTTTGAAAAAATTACCCACTGCCACTGCTTATGAACGTACCGATTCGTTTTCTTTCTTTCCTTCCTTCTCTTCCCCGTCCTTCCCCGCTACCGCGCCGCCCCTCCGACGCCGACACGGGCGAGCTTCGCTGCCGGTCTGCCGTCCGTCCGATGTCCGTCTCCGTGACCCCGCCACCACTTCACGAGCTCTGCCATCCCTCCACGACGGCGGAGCATAAAATCATTGCGCTGTAGTCCTATGATTCAATCCCCTTACTTCCCACCACCATCTCTCTTCCTTCCCGTTCTGATTTGAGCTTCAAGAGGCCACCCATGGCGGATTGCAGGTGAGGAAGACGACATTAGAAAATCTTTTACAAAAACACCCTCACAAAAACTTGTGCCAACTCATAGTGTTTTGTGTCTTATTGACCTTTTACAAAAAAAACCCATAACTTAAGATATTTTCCAAAAAGTCTCTAAAATATTAATGTTAATGTTGGATGAAACACTTTAAAATATTTAACATTTCCATTCTTAAATGGTCATTTACATGTCAATATATGAACACGACAGAGTTTAACGATCAATTTTCATATAAATTGTTCCTTAGACATTCAGGGGCGGTATAGTCATTTTTATAATTTTTTCAGCTTTTTCACAGCTCACAACCCACAGCAGCTTTTTTCACAGTCCACAGCCCACAGCAGCTTTTTTCACAGCCACAGCACAAACAAACACACCCACCGTCGCAGCGCGCGGCGTGGAGCGAGGGTGACTTCGACTCGATCATATTGGACCAGCGCCTCCGCCAAACGCTCCGGGCCGGCATCATAAGTGCTCCTCCCGCTGCTGATGCTGGTGCGCTCGTCGTTCCGGCCGTCCGTCGACGAAGACGGACACGACAAGATCAACGCGGCAGTACGTCGTCGGTGACAAGGCCGCAGCGACGTCTTAGTCCAGGGCCACGCGACGCCGGCTGGGGAAGATCAACGCGGCAGTACGTCGTCGGTGACAAGGCCGCAGCGACGTCTTAGTCCAGGGCCACGCGACGCCGGCTGGTCAAGCAGCTTCGGATCGAGCTCGATGCACGATCTTCTTCATGGCGTCGATCTCATCAGTACGTGGTGGAGCAACACTTGCTTTGTGAACTTGTCAACTCAACCTTGGTTCTGGAATCTAGACTAGCTGGGTGATGCCAAGTGAAAATTAATGCGCACCGAGTTCCGTTGCATGTCCAAAGAAAAGTACGTTCGTTCGTTCATTCGTCTACATCACGATTTTACAGTGTAAGCTATACCCATATCAAAAACAAATTGTAAGTTCATAAGAGTACATCAAGTCTTATCATGCATCATCGTGGGATTTTGGGACTGCAAGGTCAGAGGTGATCCTTAAACTTAATTGCAGTCGCAAAATCAATGTGTAATCTGAATATCCAATGATAATACAGGTATGAAAGCAACAAACGTACTACTAGAAAAATCATCTGCTTTTCTTATTTACCATTGGCTGCTTCAGTAATGCTTGCTGTCATATGCCCACACGTACGCAGACCACCAGCTTGGTTTCTTAATTTGCAGAGAACCTTGGTGTTGACTACTAACATGACGAAAATTGGGGAAACTGGTTAAAGAAGATTGTCCATGTTTATATTTCTTCATAGGATTTTATGCAGTAACTTAATATTTTTCGGTAACTCGAATGTTCCCTTGGTCAACAGTTCGAGTGTTGATGAGGTCCATAAAGCAATGCCATCTCAGGTTTCTTGCAGTATGTATATTAGTTGTGCTGCACTCAATTAGTCACCATGGTCTTTGTAACATTAATGTGGCCCATGTAAAATAAAAGAAAATGGTTCTTTATAGAAAAGAAAAAGAGACATGGGTTGAAAGATAATAAGAGAGATGTGCGTGTGAAAAATAAAGGGTGGTACTCATAAATGAGAGAGGAGATTTTTCCATGCCACTTGTCATATGCACATGTAGGAACGAGTTTTTCATAACTTTTAGTTCAGGACTTATGAAAAATGGGCGTTGAGGACTTATGAAAATAACATTTAGTTCACCATCAAATTTGAAGGTATTAATTTAATTCACATATGCAACAGGAGGATGTTATTCTCATCATAAGCAGGAAGTGCATCTACCGTTGAAAGGGACATGAGAAAAACCCGTTACATGGAGCTCTATCTGCCGCTTCTTTTTCTTATAGCGCTCATCTTTTGTTGAACTTATGTGTGAGGGTTTTGGGCTTGCGAAGATGGCTGTGCATGAAAAAAATCCTTCATGTGGAAATATGAGAGCATCTTCTTCTTCTCTTCTTTATTTCTTCCTCACTAAGCAAATAGGATAAAGCCATAAGAGATCGAGCACATGGTGGTGCATGGGTTGTGCCAAAGGCAAATAAAAATTTGTGCATGAGTGTAAGTGGCATATACATGTTGTTTGCAATGCCATTTGATTTGTTGTTTCTTTTTAAGTGTGACTGGTGGTCATGAGCACTTCCCCTCTCTATAGATAGATGCATATAGCCAAGGTGAAAGACACGGCAGAATATGATCTCCCGCGTGTGCATAAAAGTCATAGCATACAAAAGGGTATAGAAGAGTTCTGATGCATGTTAGTTAAAGCATAAGAAAGAAAAGACACACATAAAAGTTAGTTCTCTTATCATCAAGAGAACAATAAAAGTTAGAAGTAAGAGAGGAGAAATACTCCAATTTTCACTATGCAAGGGGCAAACATATCTCAATCCTAAGGTATGACTGCCTAATATAGCACATAAAGGCTTATGTGTGCAACGGTACACATGAATGAAAATCAAAATGTCTGAACTTAGAAAAAATCCATCACCTACTACAATGTTTTCATACAAAACTGTAATATGTTACTAAAAACAAAATAGACCACATATTGACTAAAGGAGCAGGCGCTGACGTATAGCTGCACATAAGCCCGTTCAAGGATCTGGCGATCGAGAAGACCTAGGAGGATGAGAAGAAGGGATCTACAGGTGCTGAAGATGACAACCTGCTTAGATCTAGAAAGGTGCAAGCTGTGATGGAGTGATGCCATCCTTAGGTCGTCGCAAGGTTATTCAAGAGGCAACGACATCTCGCAATTAGCAATACAACAGGGACAAGCGAGTCGGTGGTTGCAGGAGCGAGGTGGAGTGAACATTGACTGCTCAAATCAATAATAAACTGCGATTAATTTACCTGTAACAACAAGAGATACCTTGCTGACCTTCATGAGAGTCATATGGCCCGGTAACTCTTAAAACTCGGGGACTCCAAGATTAGAGAGGATCGATGTAGTGCCATGTGGATTACTGTATTACTTGTTCCTTGTCTGAGCGTACTCTCTGCCGACAGTCCACATTTGCCTGCCCTCCAGGTAACCCCTCACTTGCTGCCGACAAGTGTGTGTCCTACTGGCCACTTGCTTCACGTCGACATAGACAGGCGGCGGTTATTGCAAAAATATCTTCATCTGATTCTATCACATCTCTGTTCTCTTTCCGCAACAAAGAAAATCTGCAGCACTTACAACGAATACAGCATCATATTTGCACTAAACGAGACCACACAAAATGGATTTTTCCGTTAGTGCCGACACTGCATCGCTTTAAGGGCCGATATTATGGCTGTCCACATGCATAACCGTCCACACAAGCAGCTGTCTCGGTGGTACCCACGCCCATCACCCTCGCCTATATAAGATGGTTAACATCAAGCTCACTCCCTGTGCTAATCTCACTTCCAACTCTGAAACGAAGCTCAAAAGATCATCAGGGAAAGAAGAAGCTGCAATATAATGGCAGAGGGCCACAAGAACAACTCCGGCGACCTGATGTCCAGCGGCAAGCTGGTCGCGGAGGCCGCCGTGTCGGTGTTCCAGCAGAAGAGCGCCGACAACGTCGACAAGAAGGAGGTCGCCGGCGCCGCCGCGCAGCTCCTGGACGCGGCGTCCACGTACGGCAACCTCGACGACAAGCCGGCCGGGCAGTACATCGAGAAGGCCGAGGTGTACCTCAAGGAGTTCAGCTCCGGACCGGCCGCCGGCGCCGAGAAGGAGGAAATCAAGGCTGAGGCGCCACCGGCCGGCGACGCGCCCAAGTCCGAGGAGCCGCCCAAGGAGCCGGCGCCTGCGCCTGCACCGGCCGCGGAGGAAGCCAAGTCGGACGGGTTCGGCATCGACGATGTCGTCAAGGGCGCCGAGTCTCTGGTGGAGCAGGGCGGTGGGGAGCAGAGCGCCGGTGCAGGGCTGTTTAAGATGGCACAGGGGTTCATGAAGTAGACCGGAGCTTCATGCGTGATGCGTGCACGGTGTTCTTGAGTCTTTGTTTACCTTCTTGTTATTGTGGTTGTGTCTAATAAGTACCGCCTGTGCCCTTGTCACTGACTGTAAACTTTTAAAGATCCTGTGTGTTGTGTAACCATGTTTGCTGCTAAGTTTGTTAAAAATGGTTGTGTTGCTAATCTAGCGAAAAAACTATAATGTTTTTTTTTCTTTGTTTGTTTTTGTGCTAGCATCAGTTAATAGAGACGAAGTTTCATACAAGCCGTGGTCAGGGGCCAAGCGTAGGGAGGACGTAAAACAGAGCAACAATGCAACAAAGGAAGCGGATAAAGAGCCGAGCAGGGGAACGATAGATCGGAGCTAGCTTCATCACACCTGAGCTCGCAGAGAAGCACATTTTATATCATGAAAAGTTTTTTATTGTGAAAAAGGATACCATTAAAAGTTTATACATAACAAGCTTAATGCAACTATATCTGATTCTGGTGTTGATTTCTTGATTTATCTTGTTGTTTTGCTTACATGCCTATGGCTGAGGTAACACAAATGTCATATGATTAGGGGAGGAAAACACAAACGTGAGAGAGAACAAAACTATAATCTCCTTCACACAGTTGTCATGACTTGCGCATATTTATGTTGCTGATCACCTTCTCTATCTTAAATGGCTTTGTTCCACGACTTCTTTTAGTCGTTGGCATAATTATAGTGTTTTAGGACTTTGTTTGCTGCTGATTTTTCCACTAAGCAAGTAAAGTAGTAGTTAAATCAAACATTTGCATCTTCACATCAAGGAGGACGTACTAGCATAGTGAGCCAAAACTTTCTTTCTCGACTATGTGATCGAGATGGTATATATTATACATCCTTTTTTCTGTTAAGAAAGGAGCCACAATGTTTGCTTTTTAGATGGATAGAAATTAGTATATTAATCAGAGACAAAAATGGCGTACCATTTTGATTAGAAGAAACCTTAAAAAATGCCTCCACACGTTAGAAAAATAAGTTTTTTAGTGAGATCAGCAGGTAATTTTAAAACATGACGAGGACGTTTTGAACTTTTTTTAAAAGAAAATATGGATGATTTCTTTTCATTTAATCTTTCATTATGTCGTTGGTAATTTCTATTCAGTGATCCTTTTCTTGAAAAAAAATATTAAGAAAATAGATTTTCAAAAAATTTGTTTAACAAAAACGTACCCTCTATTATTTGTTTCTTAGGTGTCTTAGGAAATTATAGCTGCACCTAGGTCAATCTTCATTTGTGGAACAAAACCTGATCTGATGGGAGTATCTCTTCATTCTTAAATTTATGTCGCCGTTGACTTTTTTAAAAAAGTTTGACTCCTCGTCTTATTCAAAGAAGTTTAAAAATTATCATATATTTTGTTATGATTTGTTTTATTACTAAATAAATTTGCATCATAACTTATAATATTGTATATTTGAGTTAATATTTTGAATAAGACGAATGGTTAAACGTAACAAAAAAAGTCAACGACGATATCAATTTAAAAACAGAAAAAGTATTTTACATAGCTCTAAAGGTCACTGGTATTGTTTGAGGAGACACTATTGGAAGCAACCTACGACACTAGTTGGAGAAACTGTATGGTAGCCAAACTATGCTTTATTCATATTTCTAACTAGCTCACGCTGGCCAAAAGCAATGGCCTAAATTAACTAATGATCGATGGGCTTTTGGCTGGTAGCATAACAGTAATATTTTAAATAAGACGAATGGTCAACCATAACTAAATAAATCAACATTGACATCAATTTAAGAACGGAGGGAGTATAGTTTTCCCGAGATAATATCTACGGATTAACACCATAGAAAATAACGCGAGCCCATGGATCCTCCCTGGAGGCCTGGAGCCCGGCCCACGGACGGGATCCGTTTCCCCCTTTCGTTCTTTTCTTTTTTCTTCTTGTTGCGGTACGCTGACCTCAGTACTGTGCGTCTGTGCCTCCCGTTCCTTCCCAACTCTCGCAGGTCACTTATCAAAAAAAAAAAAAACTCTCGCAGGTCCGCCCGCCGAGCACACCTCCAATCCAGATCAAGAGCATCTCCCCGTCTCGTCCTTCCAATCCCTCGTCGTCTTCGCCATCCCACCCCGGGGTGCAGCAGAGTAGACCCTGCCGGACCTGGATTTGTTGACTTCTTTCTTCGCTGGTGAGGATAACCTTGCTTTCTTGGATGGGTTCGATCGTTTTGTTCTACATATTTTCCTTTTTTTTTCTTTTTATGTCCTGAACTGATCCCCGTATTAGGTCCGCCGTGGAGGGCTCCTTCAAGATTGGCGGACACTAGCGGTTCTAGAAGCTGTGGATCACGGCAAATCATCGTGTGATGGTCCAGTCATAGGAAGGGATTCTTGCTAGCGGATGAACCGGGTCTCGCAAGTAGGTGCCGTTGGTTGGCTTCAAGCATGCAGAGATCTAGTTCATCGGCTTGTCCTACTATCACATTCGAGGAAGCTCTTAGGAGGGAGATGGATTACCGGAAGAGATTGGAAAGGACTCATCCACATCTGCTGATTGCTCTCAGTGGAGCCTCTGAAACGCAAAAGGTAAGGTCCTTGGTGCGCTTTATGTTGAGTATTTTAACAGTTCTGAAGCTCTGTTCAGGGAATTGGATGCGTGTGGTCACTGATTTGTAGCAGAGTTTTACAATTTTGAAATGTCACTTTTCCATGGGTCGGTAATTTGTTCAATCGAAAGTAGAGTTTAATTTTGTCATTGAGATATCGTACATGAATGCGAAACAGTATCCCTTGTAAAAGTTTACATGTTAGACCCCAAAGATAAGGTTGCAATAGTGCCCGGCTTTATTTTCGCTTGTTTCCTCTCAGTCGCCAAACTTGAAACTAAAACCTGTTAATAGTGCTCAGGACATGGTCCATTGCATTAGGTGGAAGCTTTGTAGGTCACTTTTGTATAACACCGTCCACAACATTATTCAGCTTGTGGAGTGTGGCAGATAAACTTGTAAATTGTTGGCATGGATCTCTGGAAGGCATTTTCTCTAAAACGTGCAGGAGGACTGTGCTTCATCATATGAAGTGAGAAATAAAGAAACAGATTGTTGTAAAAAAACAAAGCAACCAACAGATGGACCAAAGAACAATACTTAAGGAAACTTACAGATGATAGATATAAGTTAATCAGATTGTAGAGCTTTGATTTTTATTCAAAGGGCAAAGGATAGTTTGACAAAGAGTGCATTCCAGTTCTGGGCTTTCTATATTATGCGAAATTGAATACAATTAATGTCGCTATGAATTTCAATATGACATACACCTATCGGGCTGTTCTTTAAGCTTCTGAGTTTAGAAATTTCTCATTATTTCTCTTTCAATGATGAGCATATTTTTAGCTAGAAACATTCGCTAGTCCTCAATTATAGATATTTGTTACTATTTTAGTTAGACACTTAAAAAAGCATGATAGGTGTCTTTGTGCTTTTAATTACTATTTTCTTGTGGATATAAATGCTCGTTATTCATTTTAAATTGTACTAAAAATATTTTCAGTTTGAGGAGATCATTACAGCAATACCTGACATTTCTAAGAGAAAGTTAGCCCCTGAGTGCAGCGTGTCTGCTCAGCAATCTAGTATAACTTGTGCTACTATACAGAGACAACCGCAAAATTGGTATCCCATAAAGAAAAAGGTGAAAGTTCCACAGTCTCCCTCACAGATTCTGCAATGCCCCAGACCAAATGTTGTCCCTTCCTTTTGGTGCAAAATTTGCAAGGTTGACTGTGTCACTGAGTTTAATTTCGGAGCCCATATTGGAGGGAAAAAGCATAAGGCCAAAAAGCTAGAAATTCTTGGTAATAGGAACACTGGAAGACCTGCTAGTCAGTCTGCAGGTATTAGAAATCCTGGACAAAATGCCCATGCAGTTTCTGGAAGAACAAACAATGAACCAAATGTGTCAAGAATTGCTGCTGGACAAATCTGTGATCTGTCATCAGAAAGCAGAACTGATGGAACAGGTGAAACCTGATGCACTGCCCTACCTATGAGCAGCTTGGATATCACTGCAGTCTGATATCTATAATAATGCTCCTGCACGTTTTCATCTGATTAGCAGAGTATGTTTTTTAGTTCTCGGGCCACTATGGAAATTTCATCTGATGGCGGTGGACCAAACATCAGTAATAATCAGTAGCTAAGTTTAGAAGTTATGAAGTGACCATTGTCAGAGCCTTCTAGTATTTGTTGGAATGATATTTGACAGCAGTGTTGTCTCAGTTTCTTCCTTCTCGGAATGTACAGTGGTATATCGTGCTCCAATGCTGACAAACTACTGGACAATTATAGCCCATGTAATGAATCAAAATCCCAAATGCTGCTGCTAAACTGGTAAGCAGTAAGCAAAGAGCCATACTATTAGGTAAATCAATCCAAAATATCCACAGAGCATAAACATTTTATGTTAAACTTCCTATAATTATACTTCACTGTAACTGTTTGACTGAACATGATCTCCGATTTTCACCGTTAACCGCAGGGTACTTATATGTTTAGAAAAAAGTACTGAAAATGTAATGATATTCACACTTTGGATGGATACTTGGTGTCACACACTGGTCGAAGTGTTAAATGACTGACCCCATTATTCTAACCAATCGCTATTTCTTTTTGTCCTTTTTTCCAAATACCTATATCAAACACTTCTAGAAGTAGGAGTCAAATTTTAAGAGTTGGGCAATAGTTTTTTTATCTGATACTTTAATTCTATGTTTCAATTAACCCAGTTTTTGTTGTTTGAAAGTTCAGTGTTTATCTTTGGTATTGGAGGTTATCTGGAAATAAAATCCAGCATCTGTCTGCTAATTCAGCTCAGTTACCATTTTGTTTTTGTTTTATGGTGACGAGTTCCTCCTCTTTAATTGTTGTTTCTGGTCAGCGTGGTTGCTTCAAGATGTAAATGAGTTCTGTTTCTTCTTTGCCTTCATGGCCCATAACTTTTGCTGCTAATTGTAATGTTTATCATCTTGTATAATCTTCATGTCTGGATTGTTTTTGTCCGGTTCTCGGGTCATGTTATTTTATGGTGGCCAATCTATTCTCTTATGTTAAAAATTAATCATTGTTCACCAAAACGTAATAGATACATTATCAACTTTGATCTGTTGTGCCTTAGCATTTTTTCTCCTTGCAATACATTTAGTGAAATCATCGGGAACAATGTCTTCTTAACTCAAGTTTTATATTATTACTATTATTAGTAGACTACTTATCCAAACTCATGTTCCATCTATTATGGCCTCGTTACCAAAGTGGTCTAACGCCCTAAGGGCAAGTACAATGCTACACGTAGGCAGTCTCAAAGCCCGTCTTATGCAACGTCACGTAGGATTTTTGATGAGGTGGAAGAGAGAGAGGTAGAAAAAAGAAATAGGTGGTTGTTTCGCGAGGCAACCACCTCAACTGCTAAAATTTAGGAGTATGAGACGGCCTACACACCATTGTACGAGTTGAGTTGTCTTGAACCTCATAAACATTCTTTTTCTCACATAAATATTCCTTTTTCCATCCATAAATTAAGAGAAGATACAATTACTACGAGACAACTAAAACAATCATCCATTGTATGTGTGGTTTTATAAATCGTCTTATGATTAGGTGTCATAGATGAGACCGTATATAAGATAACACCTTTGTACCTACCCTTAGTGTTGGCCATTACAACACATAGCAGTAAACACGATACCACTCGATGGGTCACTGAATGCCCGAGGCGTGCACTGATCTTGCGCTTAGTTTCTTATATCTAGCCTCTTTTCTCTCACATCTCCCTTGAGCATAGCTACTAGATCGGATCCTGCGAATTGCTACATCTGGCGAGTGGCGATAGAGAGAGCCCAGCTGATGTGGATTGCCGTCCATGCATCAACAGACCACAAAAATTGCAAAATAGGAATGCAATCTCTAGCATTTGTGCCAAACCCATGTTGCTCTGTTATGCCTCTGAAATTTTCTCTTGGCCCAGAGCTGCCCAGCAACACACACTTCAGAAGACTAGGAGAGAAGGGACAAGTTGCAGCTAAGCTCCACAGCAGGGGACCCGGCGATCACCGTAGCAACTTGCAGCAAGCATATGTTCTCATCCGCCGAGCCTCCCGAGCCAGGAGTTCTGGCCGAGACTTGTAGTTGAAGGGCACTTCCTGAGCCACATACTATTGCTGGTCCAGTTTTCATGCGTCGAGCCATACCACGTCGCGTGTCGCCATTGGTCCAGATTGGAATGCGAAAAAGTGCACTATATCCATAATCCATCACGGATTGAAGCTCGAAATCTTGTGGCGCCGAAGCTCCGGTGGCTCTGGCTCCATCCGTTGGTCCTAGTATTTACCAGCAGCTCTCTCCCCTGCATTGTGACCTGTACTCCTTGTGATCCTGAACTTCCAAGAAGTAGGTACAGTAGCAATGGAGACTTCTTGCTTCCTGACGTCCAAGCCCTCCCCGACCAAGAGGATGTCGACGACGTCCGTCACCAAGCCCAAGCTTCATCTGCTCTTCAGCAACCGTCGCGCAAGCTCTTCTGTCACTTGTGAGTGATCTCCGGCAGTTCATATTGCTGGCTTGCTCTTTAGTACAACTGTGCTAAACATGTCGATGCATTTTTTTACTTTGCTCTAAAAAGGTTGCAGCTACAATCCCCGGTCGTCGTCGGAGGACGGCGTGGCGCCGGCCATCGACCGGGACTGGCGGTCGTACCGCGCGCAGCTCTACTTCAACGAGCAGCACGCGAAGAGCGTGAACCCGGCGGTGGCCGCGATGCCGTCGCCGGCAGCAGAGCCGGTGAAGATCGGCGACAAGTGGGCGCACCCGCTGGTGGAACCGGAGAAGGGGTGCCTCCTGATCGCGACGGAGAAGCTGGACGGCTCGCACATCTTCGAGCGCACGGTGATCCTGCTCCTGTCCGCCGGCGTGCTGGGCCCCGTGGGCGTGATCCTGAACCGGCCGTCGCTCATGTCCATCAAGGAAGCGCAGTCCATCTTCGCCGACGACGCAGACATCGCCGGCGCCTTCTCGGGCCGGCCGCTCTTCTTCGGCGGCCCGCTGGAGGAGTGCTTCTTCCTTCTGGGGCCCCGGGGGGCGGGCC
>LAPY01002481.1:18233-31268 GCA_000970635.1 Eragrostis tef
CGGGGCCGACGTGGTGGCGCGGACGGGGCTGTTCGATGAGGTCATGCCGGGGCTGCACTACGGCACGCGGGAGAGCGTCGGGTGCGCCGCCGAGCTCGCCAAGCGCGGCGTCGTCGGCGTCCGGGACTTCCGGTTCTTCGACGGCTTCTGCGGGTGGGAGCGCGAGCAGCTGCGCGACGAGGTGCGCGCCGGTCTGTGGCGCGTCGCGGCATGCAGCCCCGCCGTTCTGGGGCTCGCCAGCGTCGTCAAAGGTGGGCTCTGGGAGGAGGTGCAGGGACTCGTCAGGGAGAGGAGGGTGTGGTAGGCAGGCAGGACGTCAGTGTGTGTTGCTATCCTTGCACTCAACGAGTGGCAAGGACTGAAGCCCGATGGCGGCATTGTAATTATTAATTATTTTAACTTGCAAGAAAATTGATGTTTTGACAGGTCGACGATGGGTTTTGATGGTGCATAGAAGACATGATGAATCATGTTTTGCACATATGGCGTAATCTCATGATATAGCACACATTCTTGATGCATTGCAAGGTGATACTGCAGTCTAGTAGCAAAGACACGCGAGATATACATCGGTGTCAACACCATTGTCAGCAATGGTTAGCACCAGAAAGAAAACATAGTGATTTCTCGCTGATTTTCCATTTGTACCTTTGATATACTATAGTAGTAGTGAAAAGCCTCTCCTCGAACTTAAATGTCGGTAAGTCATGTTTGTGTTACAGCCTGCATCGTCCAGCGGGCCAGCACGTGAGACTGCGAGTCTGCAACACGTCTCCACAGCCACCTTTCTCGTTTGTTGAGAACCCGTCTTTGTTGGATGGTAGTGGTACACAATGCCAGCGATTACCACATAAAGCAAAGTGAAACAGTTGCATTTCCCTTGTTGCAACTTGGACCATTGCATCTCAATTTTACATGATAGTAGGAGATGACATGCTCTATCCATCTATATTTTTGGTGCATATTTTTTTACGGTATTTCATTTTGGTGGCACGGTAGCACTAAATGCATGGTAGCGTAGGAAGTGTTCTCAGCAAACGAGATAAAGGATTTATATGAAAGTTGAGCGATCGAAATCTGTTGCCACTTCAGTGCAAAAACCTTTGTCATCCAAGAGAGTGTACATTACAGAAATTACGGAGACCACGTCTGCAGGTAAAACTATTCTCATCCCCACTGATATACAAGGGGAATTCATCATGAATGAACAACTATAAAATCAAATTACAGACATCAACGTGTGCAAAAATTAGGATTCCTCATTGTTGACAGGAGTCCACCGCGCAGAGTCTCTCCTCCTTCTAATAGCAAATCCCGCCATAAATCCCAGCAGTAATGCAAACATCACGCTGCCAGCAGTTACTACATAAAACAGAGTATTTTGTGGCACCTCACCAACCAGCTTATCAGGTGTACCACTATCGACTTGTTGCGAGAATATTTCAACCATGTCATGAACTTGCCCATCATGGCTCCCTATGTACATCAGCGTCATCTTGTTCCTTGTGGCCACAATTTTTGTGTACCCAAACTCACCGACACGGTACATGGACCTCTCTGGCTGAGGGAAGATGGGCACATCTGGATGGTCACGCCTCGGTTCCCAGCTTGGCTGGAAGTCCTGACCAGCCATCCCAATCACAACATGTGCAGGAGCACCAGGGTACACAAAGCTTGATGATGTGTTAAGGCATTGATAGTTCTTCATGGGACAAAACCTCTCGTACCTGTGGATATGCCCCCACAGAGCAAGTGTCACGTTGTGCTTCACGAAGAGTGGTTCCAGGTGCTGAATCATCTGCTCCCTGTGAACTGTGTCCTTGACCTCATTGCTTGATGTGTACATTGGCCGGTGACCTTGGAACACGACGAATGGTGTTCGACTCCGGTTGACACGCTCAAGATCATCTTTTATGAACCTGTATTGATCACTGCCATGGGTGAAATCAGTTTCAGTAGACATGTAGACAAAATGAACAACACCTGCATCAAACGAGTAGTAGAGATTCTGGGTGTCAGGAGCCTGGGTGCCAGTAGGGAAAGAAGAATTTCCGGGCATTCTGAATTTTATGCTGTATGGTACGCCACATTCCCCACCACCATCCTTGCCATTGTAGATTTTAGCAGCCCAAGAAGGTTTCCAGGGTTGCAAAGGCCAGTCATACTCATGATTTCCAATGCAGACATGGTATGGAGTATTAGATGCTATAGGTTCGATCTGTTCGAAGAAATGATCCCAAAACCATGAATAGCCTCTTGCATAGCTGATATCACCAATATGTGAAATAAAAGCAGGTCTGTCGCCAAGGTTTTCAAGATCGCGAAGGATCCATTTCACAGTCAACAAACTCTCTTGTGGTGTTCGGAAAAATGTATTGTAAGGAACATAAGTGCCCAGATCACCGAAAAGGAATGCAATAGTCTCATTGGCCTCAATGTCACGTGAAATGAAGCTATGTATCTCACTCCAACCTTCAGAGTTACTGCCAACCTATCAGAAATAGTTCAGACTTCAAAAGATCAGGTGAAACTGTAGAAGTGAATATTTGTACAAAATGGCGGTTACGGATTTGCATCATTGTTAAATTTTGAAACTATGAACAATAATTGTTTGTTTCGCTTGTCAGACTGATAAATAAGTTAGCTAGAAGCTAGAAGTCACTGTTGACATTAACTTATGTCTACATAGAAATGGGTTTTGCTTCTAATTGAGGACTTGGTAGAAAAGGCAATTATTTCTAACATCCTGACTGTACAGTTTGTCCGGAAGTGTGTCATCAGCATTATGCTTGACCCACTAAAGTCCAAATAAGGCTTCACACCTTGCTAGATTGCCTGCAATAATCAAATATCTAACTCTAATTTAACTTCAGAGAGAGAGATTAGCACTGTATCTATGTCAAATGTGATGGTCAGCTCTACGTTCAATTAGGAATATCAGATGTGTCGATGTCATTCTACCTTATCAGTCTCTCAAGCCCGGTACTTGAAAGATAACCTGCTGAATGCAATATATATTTTGTCAACACAAAGGTTTGATGAGTCAATGAGGTTCCCCGCAAAATTGACATACAAGAGATAACACAGGCTGCGACACAATATTTACAGGGAATTCCTAACAAAAGCAATCAAAATCAAAGTACTCTTCTACTTCTAAAGAAAACAAGCATTCTAGACTAGACTCTATAAAACTAAAGCAAGTGCTCTCAAATAAAATTTTAAATGACAGTTTTCATGTTAGAATGTGATGGTCACTAAGGGCAGATATTGTCAATTCATTACTACAATTTTTTATGCAGACAGATATGACCATTATCTGCCAACAACGTATGTGTCTTGTACTCTTACATCCACGGCTTGGGCATATCAAAGACGATATTAAACTTTTCAAAATATTTCCATGTCTTTGTTTGAGCCTTCTGACAAAAAAATCCTCTCAATGCTGTAGCCAGTGTAATAAATTACCAACATAGTTTTATCATGACACTGTTTTCAAGCATTTAGCCCCTTAAATTTAGCACTGAAAGGCACAGCTAGCTGCTAACTAATTGTTCACAACCTATATCAGGCAGTGCTATGACCTCCAACAAATTCTCAGCCTGCTAGAACAACAGTTGTACACGTTAACTGTTCTGATCTGACCTGAATACGCTCAAATTTAGTAATAATAAATACTACATGATGCTAGCTTTATGTTCTGAAGCTTTTTAATAATTCAGAGCTCATAGATTGCTGCTCCTCTTCAGTTATGAAGATATGACATCAGACAGCTTATATTTAGAATTTTGGGCTTGTGAGTACCTGTACAGGCTCCTCATTTCAAAGCCTTCTATCCCTGATGGGCGTCACTAGCAATGAGAGCTCCACATATCAACACTAAGCACATCGACGTGCCGTAAACAATATTAGTGTTAGTGACTACAATTTTCTTGAAGTACATGCTTTAACTGAGAGCTCGCTTTCCAACTGACAGACGACCTACATGATCATTCTGAAAAATAACAAGTTGGTTTCTGTCTGTTGAACTTTACTTTGTGCAGGGTAGCTTTACCATTGTAGTGAATGACTTAGTCGTGCTCTAAGATCACAACTTACGCACAAATTTAGCACTAACAGTCAAAACATCACAAATTCACAATCTTCCATATTACTGGAAGCCAATGGTAACAGAATTCAAGCAAGTATGTACCTTGTAGGAGTACTTTCTGCCTGGCTGCAGCCCCTTCATGACGCCGTCGAAGACGAACCCGGGGTGCCGCCACCCGACGCTGTCGTTCGCCGGGTAGTCGCACATACTAAAGCAAGTGCTCTCAAATAAAATTTTAAATGACAGTTTTCATGTTAGAATGTGATGGTCACTAAGGGCAGATATTGTCAATTCATTACTACAATTTTTTATGCAGACAGATATGACCATTATCTGCCAACAACGTATGTGTCTTGTACTCTTACATCCACGGCTTGGGCATATCAAAGACGATATTAAACTTTTCAAAATATTTCCATGTCTTTGTTTGAGCCTTCTGACAAAAAAATCCTCTCAATGCTGTAGCCAGTGTAATAAATTACCAACATAGTTTTATCATGACACTGTTTTCAAGCATTTAGCCCCTTAAATTTAGCACTGAAAGGCACAGCTAGCTGCTAACTAATTGTTCACAACCTATATCAGGCAGTGCTATGACCTCCAACAAATTCTCAGCCTGCTAGAACAACAGTTGTACACGTTAACTGTTCTGATCTGACCTGAATACGCTCAAATTTAGTAATAATAAATACTACATGATGCTAGCTTTATGTTCTGAAGCTTTTTAATAATTCAGAGCTCATAGATTGCTGCTCCTCTTCAGTTATGAAGATATGACATCAGACAGCTTATATTTAGAATTTTGGGCTTGTGAGTACCTGTACAGGCTCCTCATTTCAAAGCCTTCTATCCCTGATGGGCGTCACTAGCAATGAGAGCTCCACATATCAACACTAAGCACATCGACGTGCCGTAAACAATATTAGTGTTAGTGACTACAATTTTCTTGAAGTACATGCTTTAACTGAGAGCTCGCTTTCCAACTGACAGACGACCTACATGATCATTCTGAAAAATAACAAGTTGGTTTCTGTCTGTTGAACTTTACTTTGTGCAGGGTAGCTTTACCATTGTAGTGAATGACTTAGTCGTGCTCTAAGATCACAACTTACGCACAAATTTAGCACTAACAGTCAAAACATCACAAATTCACAATCTTCCATATTACTGGAAGCCAATGGTAACAGAATTCAAGCAAGTATGTACCTTGTAGGAGTACTTTCTGCCTGGCTGCAGCCCCTTCATGACGCCGTCGAAGACGAACCCGGGGTGCCGCCACCCGACGCTGTCGTTCGCCGGGTAGTCGCACATCTGCCGCTGCTCGAAGGTCCTCATCTCCGTCGGCACCTCCTCCCACTCCTCTTCCTGCAGGCCGGCGAGCCCGTACCTGACGGACCTGCTCCCAGCATTGCCGCACACGAACAGGACCCGCATCTGGTCCACCTCATCGGTGAACGCCAGGTGCAGCTGCGCCGGCCGAGCGCCAGCGCCCTCGTAGGAGACATTTCCCGAGACGGCGGCGCGGTGGGTCGCGTCGGGGAGCAGGTCGCCGTCCTGGTCAACGCGCGTGTTCTTGGATCGCTCGCCCGACGGCCACCGGAAGAGGCGGAACTGGTAGGGGGCGCGAAGGTCCGGGAGGCGCGGGAGGGGTTGGGCGCCGGCGCCCGGGGAGGTCGCCGGATTCCAGCGGGGAGTAGACGGCGACGTAGTCGAGTGGATTCGGGGAGGGGAGGTTGGACCACTGGATGGTGATTGAGGGGGTGGACTTGGTCAGCGTCGCTGGGGTGACTGTGAGGGTTGTGGTTGATGCGGGCTCGCCGGCGGCGAGGTGGCCGGCGAGGAGCACGAGGAAAGCGACCTTTGCGTGCATTAGAGTAATCATAATTCATAAGCGTGAGTTGTTCATCGGAGGAGACAGAATCGAGAGCTAGTTGAAGCGCCAAGCGCCAAGCCCAAGTGGAAAATGAAAAACATTTTTGGGATCGTATGGATCCTTCCTCTCGCTCTCTGGCCTTCCCCACTCATTGCTTTCCTCTCTCGTTAGGAATCTCTAGGACACTGGTCAATGTTGATTTTGTCTCTTAGCCTTTTGTTTTAGTCTTCTGAAAACTGAGAAAATATGGCTTTTGTCTGCAGGACACTATAGCAAAAAAATGACTATTTTAAATTTTTATTTTAATGTACAAAATATGTTGCAACTTGAAATTTGGCACAAACATACATTACTAAATTCCTTATAAATGTAGTTTTTTTATATTTATTGTTGATTGTTTACATCACTTTTTTACTTATAAAACATTTGATTTTAAAATTAAACTTTGCAATCAATTGGCGAAAAATCAAGAAAAAAATCACATAAACAAAAAATACAACAATTAACATTGTGCTAAATTTCAAGCTGCAATATATTTTGTGCATTGAAATAAAAAATTTGAAAATAGTAACTTTTTCTGTTACGGTGTCCTACAAACAAAAGCCACATTTTCTGAGTGTCCAAGAGACAAAAAAAGATATGGAACAAAAACAACATTGTAGAGTGTCTATAGACAAAATTCTCAAATTCCAACGGTCTCTCAAAAACATCTTTTTTATTTTGAGGGCTCTTAAAACGGACTACCAAACCCGTTAGGACCCCACCATGCACGCAGATTAACAATATGTGAACCAAGCATAAAGCAATCAGTGTGAGCCAAAAGGGGAAAAAAAGAGACATTTGCAAAACAGTCTTGTTTTAAATATTAATTACAAAAACTGTATTTTTCTAAAAAAACTTTCTAGAAATAGCTCTGTTTTATCAATATGAAGCTAGGAGGAGGTCCTATTTCATTAAAGGCAACTAACAGTGTTAAATGGTTTGCGAAAAGACAAATATAACCATGGCACAATCGGTTCGATTTTGTAAACAAATTGCAAATCTGGTTTTGTTTTCAGCATTAGCAATATCGAACTGAAAAGTCAGATATTTAAATAAGTTTTTACTCAAATATAAATAATTTCGAATATTATGTTTGATTAAATTAATGTAACACCCAGTTTTTGAGGGAAATTCTTTTGAATGTAATACTCGGCCCATTGGCTAGCACAAGCTGAGCCTGCTCTCGTGCGCACGACCGAGCGCCACCGCTGCGCTGCCGTCGCGTCGCTACTCTGCTTGCGCCTCGCGCTGCTCCGTGGTCGCCTCTCACGCGGCACCACCACATTGGCTGCTTATTCGCGCCTCTACTCATCGTGCAAAGATGAGGTTTGGAGAAGCCCCGGTCGCGCTCACCCCTGTTCGGCCAGCTAGGCGATCGATCAATGTTTTTCTTTTGGTGGAGGTGGTGTTGTGCCTAGAAAACATGGTGCTCTGTGCCGTGGTTAGCAGTGAGGTGATTACAAACGAAGGGTAGGCACTGCACTACTGCAGCTTCAGGCCAGCTGGCATCAATGAAGTTACCCGCAAAAAAAAAAAAACGAAGTTGACAAAGTCCTAATAAGTCCTCAAAAGATTTTGTAAGAAAAATTATTTGTACATTCAATTCATGAAGTCCCGAGTCCTCAAAACATTTCGTAAGAAAAATTTGATTCTCTAAAAGTATTTATCTGTTAATGCGCAGAACAAAATACTTTCACAACGTCCAGATGCCAAAAACCGTTTCGAGCTTCCCTTGGAGTGAAGGACTATTAGTAGTGAACTTACCAATACCCGGTATCAAAATAGTTGTTAACAATTTACGTGAAAGTTAAGTAATTTTGTAATGTTAAAAAAAATAGAGATCCAACCTAGGAGGAGCTCGGCTTAAGAAGAAGAAGCGACCAAATATAGACACCCAATTTTGAAAGTAAGATGTTTTGAACCTAAGTAGTTAAGGCTGCAATATATCCTCCACCACCTAGCAAACTGATTAAACTCAGCTTCATAGTAATTCTGTAATGTAATATTTAGAGCTCTGCAATCCTAATGTTAAGGCTCAACAAAGGGGAGGTTTAATGTAAGTGCATCCTTTTAGCTCTGCCTCCCAGCAGCATATAGAACTTAGTAGAAAGGATGACATTGTTGATGATCCAAAACTAATGGACAAAAGGCTCACATGAACAAGTTGGACTAAATGGTCGACACACATTCACCACACTTATCTGGAACCATCGGGACGTACTGCTGTTTTTCCGGAGTAACAACTGATACACGCAATGGTCCGAGACAAATGCATGCCTGCAACAAGTGCCAAAGCAAACAGAAAAAAGCTTGTCATGCTCTGTCTCTCCAGCCACATCGTCATGGTAGTAGAAAGGATGGCATATTTGATGGTAAAGTATCAGAACAAATGGACAGAAGGCTCACATGAACAGAAATATTGAGACACATTTGCTACACTTCATGGAACCATCGGGACGTACTACAGTTTCTCCAGAGCAACAATGTGATACACGGCATGGCACAACAAAAGGTGAATGCGTGTCTTCAACAAGTGCGAAGCAAACAGAGAAAAGCTGGCCATGCAACTATTGCACTCGGCACTGTCAGCAAAGGTTGGAATCGCGTCCCATTACTAGACATCTCCTCTGTCAAGGGTGAGAATTGTTACTAACACAAATTCCTATAAATAACCCCTCAAATCGCCATCTTCTTCCACATACACACACAAGCGTCCCCTGAAGCAAAAGCCCATCTCGAGCTTAAGACCAACCTGAATCCTCTCTATAACCGGCGCCTTGCGCCTCGCGCTGCTCCGTGGTCGCCTCTCACGCGGCACCACCACATTGGCTGCTTATTCGCGCCTCTACTCATCGTGCAAAGATGAGGTTTGGAGAAGCCCCGGTCGCGCTCACCCCTGTTCGGCCAGCTAGGCGATCGATCAATGTTTTTCTTTTGGTGGAGGTGGTGTTGTGCCTAGAAAACATGGTGCTCTGTGCCGTGGTTAGCAGTGAGGTGATTACAAACGAAGGGTAGGCACTGCACTACTGCAGCTTCAGGCCAGCTGGCATCAATGAAGTTACCCGCAAAAAAAAAAAAACGAAGTTGACAAAGTCCTAATAAGTCCTCAAAAGATTTTGTAAGAAAAATTATTTGTACATTCAATTCATGAAGTCCCGAGTCCTCAAAACATTTCGTAAGAAAAATTTGATTCTCTAAAAGTATTTATCTGTTAATGCGCAGAACAAAATACTTTCACAACGTCCAGATGCCAAAAACCGTTTCGAGCTTCCCTTGGAGTGAAGGACTATTAGTAGTGAACTTACCAATACCCGGTATCAAAATAGTTGTTAACAATTTACGTGAAAGTTAAGTAATTTTGTAATGTTAAAAAAAATAGAGATCCAACCTAGGAGGAGCTCGGCTTAAGAAGAAGAAGCGACCAAATATAGACACCCAATTTTGAAAGTAAGATGTTTTGAACCTAAGTAGTTAAGGCTGCAATATATCCTCCACCACCTAGCAAACTGATTAAACTCAGCTTCATAGTAATTCTGTAATGTAATATTTAGAGCTCTGCAATCCTAATGTTAAGGCTCAACAAAGGGGAGGTTTAATGTAAGTGCATCCTTTTAGCTCTGCCTCCCAGCAGCATATAGAACTTAGTAGAAAGGATGACATTGTTGATGATCCAAAACTAATGGACAAAAGGCTCACATGAACAAGTTGGACTAAATGGTCGACACACATTCACCACACTTATCTGGAACCATCGGGACGTACTGCTGTTTTTCCGGAGTAACAACTGATACACGCAATGGTCCGAGACAAATGCATGCCTGCAACAAGTGCCAAAGCAAACAGAAAAAAGCTTGTCATGCTCTGTCTCTCCAGCCACATCGTCATGGTAGTAGAAAGGATGGCATATTTGATGGTAAAGTATCAGAACAAATGGACAGAAGGCTCACATGAACAGAAATATTGAGACACATTTGCTACACTTCATGGAACCATCGGGACGTACTACAGTTTCTCCAGAGCAACAATGTGATACACGGCATGGCACAACAAAAGGTGAATGCGTGTCTTCAACAAGTGCGAAGCAAACAGAGAAAAGCTGGCCATGCAACTATTGCACTCGGCACTGTCAGCAAAGGTTGGAATCGCGTCCCATTACTAGACATCTCCTCTGTCAAGGGTGAGAATTGTTACTAACACAAATTCCTATAAATAACCCCTCAAATCGCCATCTTCTTCCACATACACACACAAGCGTCCCCTGAAGCAAAAGCCCATCTCGAGCTTAAGACCAACCTGAATCCTCTCTATAACCGGCGCAGCACACATGGCTGATGACACAATCTTCAGCATTGCTCCCGTTTCCAACTGCACTCCACTCCGACAGAACGAGCTCCATGCTCACCTCTTCCTGCACCACACGGTCCTTGGCGCCAATCACAACCAAGCCAACATTGCCGAACCTGGCCACCGCAATGGGTTTGGCAGCACCGTTGTCAACGACTGGGCCGTCACCGATAGCCTCGGACCCGAGGCAAGGGTCGTCGCCCGCGCAAGGGGCGTCCACATCCAGCCCGGGTTGGACACCAAAAGCTACTATGTTTCCTTCAACATGATCTTTGAGGATGGCAGGTGAATGATCGTGGACCTCAAAAATTTATTTTGACATACACATTTGAAATTGAAACTATGATGAGCAACTATTTATGATTCGAAAGAACTATTATTTTGATTAACATGTACAACATATTATTTAGGGTGCATAGTAAGATAATGCATCTAACTATTTTGTTGATGGTGAATAGGTTCAATGGGTCCACACTTCAGGTGATGGGCCCTGTTGTAGAACAAGGGGAGTGGGCCATCGTTGGTGGAACTGGAGAGTTTACAGTGGCAAAGGGGGTCATATACAAAAAATTCCACGAGCAGAGAGGTGATGGAAATATTATGGAGCTTGATATTCATGCATTTTACACTCCCATGGAAAGATCCCAGGTATAAATATAAAATTCTCAATGCGTTGGTATGCATATATGGTATTTATCTCCAGTACATCTATCTTATATATGCAAACTTTCATAGGCATCTTTTGAGAAGAATGTGTGGACCCTTGGGGTGTGATTGCCACGAATTACCAGCAATGATGGTCCAGCATCCTATCAATCTGGAGTGTCCTTTTGTATATGTATCTTCGTTTGTTGCAAGACTACTCATGTTTTTGTTGCTTCAGAATAAAGAATGGAACTTTGGACTAGGTACCACCAGTTCTAGTTCACAGTCTTCCATCCGCATCATGTCGCTAGTTTGCATAATGCCCCACCTTTTGGTGCCCGCGATAAGAATGAATAAATTGTCTGCCTTCTAGTGTTCTGTTTCCCTGTATGACCAGCTCAGTAACTAAATGTCTTCCTTTATAATTCTAGTCCATCTGCCTTTGTTGCATAAAAACTGAACTCTGCTTGAAGTGTTGGCATCTGCATGAGGCTTCAGAATTCATTTAAATAGAGCAGATCTTCTCCAACTCTGCTATAAGCATGTACATTCTGCACTACCACAACTTCCACAGGTTGTGTCATATGGCTTAACAATTGATGATTTTGTACTAAATGCATGACGTAAATGAAAAATGATATGACGGTTGCAAGCCGAGACATCTTACAAGAGCAATTTTAGCAACGGTTGCAATTGACAGTTTATCTGAGCACTCCAAATCTGATACCACTTCAGCGTAACATTCTTGTCATCTATAGATAAACAAGGGAATTATGGAGACCAATTTGCATCTAAATAAAATTGTATATCCACAATCCCCACTAATATACAAGGGAATTTAACATACATATACTACTATAAAAGCAAATTACAGAGGCCACTATGCAAAAAAAAATAGGATTCCTCATTGTTGACACCAGTCCACCGTGCAAAATATCTCTTCATTCTAATGATAAATTCAACCATAAAGTAATCCAAGCATCATGCTACTTGTAATCGATAGCGAAGCCAGCCGAGGAGAGCGTTCGGGTTGTCACCAATAAATAAGTTCAGTTGCTAAACCATGACACAACATTTTTTTCATTGATTTTACAGAAAATCGTACGGTTGGCTGACCCCGACAACTAGCTCCACCTCTAACATTTACCATAAACTTTCTCCTCATGCCTGTGCACCGTCGACCACCTCCACTTTCCCTTCTTTGCCAATGTGTGGTGGTGACAAATGAGAATGACGAAGATACGGATGTCAGCAATTTAGCGGTTTCACCATCCATATGTCCTAAGGGCGCATGCACGATATTAGCTATGCTCAGCAGACATCATCCTCGACACTGAGCTGCCCATGTACCGTGCAATGTAATATTCCGATGACAAAAACATCCATGTGCAAATAAGAAGGAAATTAAGAAGACCATCGCTCTGATTTCATTGATGACCACTAAAGTGTCCCAATGCGCTGGTACTGCTGTATTCAAGGATGACACTTCCATGGAGACCCTACCCACCAATAGTTTGAAGATATGTCTCGCTAGCAACATCAACTACGTCATGCAATTTTATGTTTCGATGAAAGAAACATCCATGTGCAAGTCAGCAAGAAAGGAGATTGTGACCCTGATATCATCCGTGGGCAAAGAAAGTCGTCCAATGCGTTGGTATTGCTGTTGTATTCAACAATGACACTTTTCGTGAACACAATGCCCACCAATTGTTTGATGCATGGCCATCTCTAAGTTTTCGAAGCCCCAATGCGAATCAATAAAATTTGAAAATTCATATATCCAAAATACACTTATAATTAACAATATAATTTTCATACATGCTATATATTTTTAACAATATTTTATTTAAGAATATATCAACTATTAATGCCAAAAGGGTAAAGGTTGTTGAACCGATCTACTTCAGTCCACACATCCTTCGGAGCGGACAGCACGCGAAAAGCGGATCGCCGCCGCGTCGCTCCGTCGGGCGACACGGGCGGCGCCCCGATCCCAATCGCCTCCAGACTCCCTCTCTCCTCTCCAAACCCGGCCGGAGCC
>LAPY01002481.1:66545-78549 GCA_000970635.1 Eragrostis tef
GCGGGTCGACCCCCCCCCCCCCCCTCCCTATGATTTGTGCAATCTTGCTGCTTGAGTAATTAGAGCTTAGTCATGGAGATTATACACTCAAACAGCTATGTTTGGACACCACAGGAAACACGTCATGGGGGCATGTAGTCTATTAGCTCAATTGTCACCGATTCTAGACTCGCTGCCTGAACATTTTCTATTCACCGGCTCATCGCTGGGCTCAAGACGAGGTTTAAAACAGAAGAAATACGCCGTGCTGTTCCTTTCTTTAATTGTGCACAGCAGTATCATTTATTTAAAACTTGAGGTGTAGTTGAGGCATTAGTATGGTGTGACTGTCTGCCTATGATTGCAGCGTTGATGCGTGTATTTCATCGGAACCAAATCCTTACTACTAATTGACAAACATGAGTGAATATCATATGTTTGACGAAGTTAATTGCTACCTTAAACTACTCTTCTAGATAGTTTACAATGTGAGACTGGTCTGTAGACGTACGTCAAGCATGAACAATGTTGGTTGAGAGGTTATAAGAGAGTTGAATCTAAAAGGTCAGTATTGGATGCGTCACTGGGCACGCAGCAGAAGAAATACAAGAATGAACCATATATACGAAACAAAGTAGTAAGGCAGATAGTGTAGCGCCTTTTTGTTGCTTCCTCAGGCCGATCTTGAGGCTGGCTCCCTTGATTCTTGCAGGAAGAAATATATCAAATAAGTCGGCCTGCAAATGATTAGCAGTAGTTGCCTTGATTAAAGTAGATCGATCAATGCTTGCATCCGGGGTAAGGTGATGCTTTATTTTATTCGCACTTTAGCGCGCGCACCTCTGAATTTGTACATCGGTGTCTCGCACTTGTGTGTTTAGAAAAAATTGACACGGGTCGCTCCTTGGAAAGAATTTCAAATCTATTTGGACTTTGGACCTTAGAGTACCTTCTTTTTGTAAGGCTTGGTCAGAGATTAGAGAGCCAACCACCAGGAATGCTGGCCCTAAGGACAGATGGAGGCACTATAAGATTATTTTAATCATATAATGTGGCCAATGTAATATAAAGAATAATTCTAATATTAAAGATTTAGTATGATGGTTGCTAAATATTATTGATTTAAAATTACGGGTTTTAATTCTCTCTTCTCTTCCTTAATTAAGTCATGTGTGTATTTTCTTAAAGAGCATCACATGTGTGAATGCAGTATTGGTAAGTGTGTTCACGTGACATTAGTGTTTGTTCATGAAGAGGTGCATGTTCACGAAGAGGTGCCTATTCGCGAAAGGGTGTCTGTTCGTGAAGAGACATCGTGTCTCTTCGGCAACTATAAAAGAAAAGCAAACCCTGCACAAAACACACACAACACATGCATTTGTTCACACATGAGAAACATGACAGCATAAGGCAAGGAGAAGAAGAAAGACATCAAGGAAAGTTGCAACATGGAGCAAGGTTTGTCCGTGTACTGTTTGCTATGAAAATTTCTGTGCAAGTTGAATCATATTTTACCGCAAAGATCCGCGTTATTATGGTTAAAGTTCTTACATTGTATACTTCACAAGAGGCTCTATCTAGCTCGAGGCGTTTGCGAGAGATGAGTAGTTCGTCTTCCATCTTGTTTGATGATACACGATGTTGTAATCCTTTTGGTTCAAAATGGGTACTTTTCGAAACATGCATATTCGTCGAGTGGTTGGTACATAGGATGGATGGCAGCACCGTTTGTGCTTCCGTGAGTGTAAAATGATAAGCGAGTAACAGAAATGGATGAAATTTTGTTCACAAAGGGTTTGTCTCCCTCAAAAACTAATTTAAAACAATTAGGCTGTGCTCATTGTTGCTATTTGTTTCTCACATTTTGGCCCAACATCAAAACTGATTTAGATGACAAGATAAAATTGAAATCAAACCAAAAGATCACAAATCGTTTTCCTTTTTTTCTCGATAGTTGATTTATGTTGTGTTGAATCCTCTGACTTGACTTGAGGCTGTTCTTCCTTCTACCACACCCGCTCCTGTCAGCGGCTTCGTTCTCTCCCGCTGTTTGCTAGCTTCCTATAATCTGAGACTAGAGTGGGGATCTCACAGCCCTATGCTATGGATCTAGGGAGTGCTTGGCTCCCTGCCACGATTCGCCAAGCCATGGCTGTGGCCACCATGCAAAGTTTTCCAAGTGCTTGGTTTACGTGAAGATGTGAAAAGCAGTGTCATTTCTCGTCCCGGTTGGGGCATCGATTTCGGCAGGGCCGTCCCGACAAAATTAGAGATCTAAAGAGTGAGAAATGTACTCGCTTTGTTACTAACCTGAGAGGCTAATCATTTGTCTCGTCGAGCCCCTGAAGGACATATATAGACATACCATGAGAGAGCTACCCGGTTCATAAGTACCTCCATTTGTAAACATAATGTTGTGTCAAAATTTTGTCTATGTTATCAGTGATGGATCCTAGCCCATCTCTCATCTCCCCCCTTCAGTTCTTCTTTTCTTCTTCCTCCCTCTCTATTCTTCCTGCTCTCCCTCTTTCTTTTTCATGAGGCACTAGCTTTTAGGGGGGATTGAGCCCCTTCGATGTCTGAATGGCATGCATAGCAGACATAATGATAAATATCACTTTGGGAGTGTCGTTCCTGCATTCTTGTACCAAGAAGATATGATACAAAGCCAATTATGCACACATTCATACTCGATATGACACTACATGCACTTAATAGACATTTCCGATGTTGTACTGAGTGCGAGTATACATATAACCTCTATCAACTTGACTATGAGTGTGTTTGGCACGGCTTATTTAGGCTTATGCGGCATCAGTTTATGTACTTTTTGGTACTGCGTGTGAAAGAATAAGGCAGAATAAGCCCGAATAAGCCATTTTTTTTTGTTTTTATTGGCTTATGTCTCTGAAACATTGTAGCAATAGTGCATAAACCAAACGGCATAAGCCATGCCAATCACACTTTATATATACAACTCTATTTGTTGGAACAACTCTAAGATGTGTTTGAATTTTTATTTTATAAAATAAAATAGTTATTTAGAGTTTATTTTATGATTGCATCTAGCTTCGCTTTATTTTTTTATTAGACCATTGTTCTAACTTTAAATTATAGTTTTGATTTTCTCTTGCTCAACCTTGTTGACAAAATCCAAGAGAGCTCATTTACATTTAAGCTAAGAATCGCTTAGTAATTCTTGTTGTCCGGTAGACACTATATAAGTTGATGAAGCATACGGGGAAGGTTCAAAACCCGCTCGTCCCCAACCTCTCGTCCCCAACCGAGTGTGACCTCTCTGGCAACCGAGCGGCATCACCAACCTCTTCTGCAGGTCAAGCTCGCGTCCACGATACCCCCTCCGCCAGGCCAACGTCTTCCCCACGGCCGTCTCGCCAAGCACCCGACTGGTCCTCACCACCACCCTCTGGAGATGAAGAAGCAAATCTTCCAAAGCCACCAACATTGCATCCTTTACACTTGTTTGGCCGGCGATAAGCTGCACAGAAGGCTCCTCACTCTCTCGGCGTCATTTCCGCCCACTACCAGTGCAGAACGAGTGCCACAACGTGGCAAGAATGCGTAGTCTCAACCAGACACGTGCCCTGCTACGTGGTGAGTTTGTGTGTGGTGCTCCCTGATGCACCATGTCCTTTGCAGAGTACCAGCAACAACTCTTCAGGCTACAATCGATGGTACTTGTCTCCTTGATGTCCTCGGCGACATGCTGTACTTGAGTCTTGAAAGACATTGACCGATGTGGGTGCTCCTATCGCAGCGACTCGGTTTCAGTATGTCTAGCAACTCGAGTGCCGGTGGTGCTGCTGCCTCCCATATGCGTTTGGGTGAACTACAACCAAATTCAGCTTCACCGACGATGATCATTCCTACATGCGGGTCACTCCTCGATCAATCTCATGCTTGTATTAAGCGAGACCCTCCCGACGACACTTTAGAAGCTAGTCTGTCGATAGTCGTCTATCATGTAATACAAATTATGCTCTTTGGGAGCGTTGTAATCCACACCCGCTCAAGGGTGCTCTCCTCTTGGGGTGTTCTCACTCCGGTGTTTGTAATCGGTCCTTGAATGTATACATGCACAAACTTTTCTCTAAAAAAAATCCACCCCCACACTGCCCCTGCTCCCAACCCACTCTTCCCTTCATAAAAAAATAAAGAAAAACACATGTACAAATTCATGTAGACTATTTTCATAGATGGCCACTTTTCCATTAATTTGACTCATCATCACTCCACTTTGTTAAAGATCTTGGAGTGTTTGGCTAAGGAATTCATTCTATCTTGTATAGCGGACAGGTTATGGCAGATGAAGAAAAGATCGCAAATACTCAGTTTGTATCTCTTAAAAGCGATTTGGTATAAAGCACAAATAAACATAAATAAAAGGCAAATGACACATAGGCATATGCTTAAAATATATTAGTTTTATCAAGATAGCATTTAGGTGTTTATCAAAATATTTTAAATAAATTTAAGATGTTCTTTCGATCGAGAATTTAATTTTTGTTCCGTCTATTCAGCTGACATCCAGAAAAAATAGTTAAAATCAAACTAGAATCACAAATATACGATTGATGAGATTGAAAAGAAACCGGCAGATCTGGGGGTGGGCGGTGGGGTACTGGTGTTCTGCTTCCCACGGTGAGGCAGGGGCTCTAGCGAATGGCGGGCCCTTCCTCTCCCCTCCGCGAGCAGACCGGCGACGCGGGCGGCGGCGGGAGCTCGACGGCGAGGGAGAAGGAACGCCCGCGGTCCTTCGACGAGAAGACCCGGGCGGCGTGCTGGCGGAAGGCGGCGGTGGTGATGGGGCGGCACCCGGAGCGGTGGCGGCAGGACGCCGCCGGCAACGTCGTCTGCCGTCGCTTTTGGAGCTGCCACGGCTGCCTCTGCTACGAGTACGACCACATCGTTCCCTTCTCCAAAGGTGATGTTCTTGCAATCAGCACATCCCCTCTCCCCCCTTCATCAGAAAAGAAGGGGTAAAAAAGCTGGTTTACCCGTTCGAGCTTGCCTGCAGATGGATTGGATTATATGGATGATTTTTTGATAGAATTATCAGTTCAAGGAACGGTGCATCTAGTTTATTTAGGCAGCACTGGATTACCCGGGGAAGAAATAAAATTGAGGGTTTATAGCCGGGTGGAGTGAGATTGGTTGTGTTTCAGAATGCTTTCAAATCTCCAGCCTTAGTCCTACTCCGACTGTCTCAAAATGTTTCATTTTTACATAGATTTTTATCAGTCTACCGAGAGAATGAATGAAGCTAGGTGTTTGACTAAATTTCTCAGTTCATATATGCATAGTAACCAGATAAGGGCATGGTTTGGTTCACCACTCGCATATTTGGGAATGTGACTGATACATTTTGATGAACCCAAGTACTTCCTCCATTCGGTACTCCGAACATCATAAATACATGAACAGAGGGAGTAAAGCTGCTTGAAGCTCCCAGAAACAGGGTCATGTGACTCATATCTATCGAAATGTGTTGTCGTCTCTATTTAAGACTATTATATTTCTTAGTGTTTTTATTAGTTACAAACCCGATGTATCAAACACCCCTCACAGCTCGGTCCGGAGCAAGGTGGTGTATCTTGTAAGGGACCGTTCACTCTTCTTCTTCTTAATACAAAGATACGCAGCTCTCCTGCGTATTCGAGAAAAAAAAAGAGTCCTTGGCAATTTGATCGATTAGAAATTGTTCTGTGCCTCTGCAATCTTGGTTTAAGCTAGGGGCATGGGAATTAAGTAAAGACAACTACATTTATGAGACCATCCTGTCTAGTTGGGTACAGATATATGTTTGTCTCTGATTTGCTTCTTGTATATCATGACATTTTTTTCCCAAACAATAAGCATATACCACAGCTATAAAATTTATTCAAACCGAACAATCTATTAATTGACGTTGCGATTGTTCCTTTCGTAAACCCACAAAGTTGCAAAAGTATTCTTCTGTTTAACTTTCCAACTAATGTCGCAGGTCATACATGAATAGTGTGCATCAGTTTGCTGCTGTATCCTCTACAATAGCGACTGACATAGTGGTTTGGTCATTTATTTTAGGAGGAGAGTCTACTGTTGAGAACTGTCAGATCCTCCAGACTAGGGTGAACAGATCCAAATCTGACAAAGCATGGGTAGAGCAAGCAGAGATGCGGGGTTTCTCCTGCGATATCAAGTTTACTGGTGAGTAGATTAACTTTGTCCCTGTCTACAATATTCCAGAGATTGCCGCCTCTCTGATAACCAATATGATATACAACAAGCAAGTGAAGTCAAAACTGAAATTGGCTGATCATTAGTCATATCAGAATCTTATTCGTTTGAACACTGGCATGTTTTTCCCCTGAAACAATCATAGATTTTCTATTTGACTGTTGAGAAATAAAAGTATGATCATTTGTTGTTCATTAGGACCACATCGTTCCCTTCTCCAAAGGTGATGTTCTTGCAATCAGCACATCCCCTCTCCCCCCTTCATCAGAAAAGAAGGGGTAAAAAAGCTGGTTTACCCGTTCGAGCTTGCCTGCAGATGGATTGGATTATATGGATGATTTTTTGATAGAATTATCAGTTCAAGGAACGGTGCATCTAGTTTATTTAGGCAGCACTGGATTACCCGGGGAAGAAATAAAATTGAGGGTTTATAGCCGGGTGGAGTGAGATTGGTTGTGTTTCAGAATGCTTTCAAATCTCCAGCCTTAGTCCTACTCCGACTGTCTCAAAATGTTTCATTTTTACATAGATTTTTATCAGTCTACCGAGAGAATGAATGAAGCTAGGTGTTTGACTAAATTTCTCAGTTCATATATGCATAGTAACCAGATAAGGGCATGGTTTGGTTCACCACTCGCATATTTGGGAATGTGACTGATACATTTTGATGAACCCAAGTACTTCCTCCATTCGGTACTCCGAACATCATAAATACATGAACAGAGGGAGTAAAGCTGCTTGAAGCTCCCAGAAACAGGGTCATGTGACTCATATCTATCGAAATGTGTTGTCGTCTCTATTTAAGACTATTATATTTCTTAGTGTTTTTATTAGTTACAAACCCGATGTATCAAACACCCCTCACAGCTCGGTCCGGAGCAAGGTGGTGTATCTTGTAAGGGACCGTTCACTCTTCTTCTTCTTAATACAAAGATACGCAGCTCTCCTGCGTATTCGAGAAAAAAAAAGAGTCCTTGGCAATTTGATCGATTAGAAATTGTTCTGTGCCTCTGCAATCTTGGTTTAAGCTAGGGGCATGGGAATTAAGTAAAGACAACTACATTTATGAGACCATCCTGTCTAGTTGGGTACAGATATATGTTTGTCTCTGATTTGCTTCTTGTATATCATGACATTTTTTTCCCAAACAATAAGCATATACCACAGCTATAAAATTTATTCAAACCGAACAATCTATTAATTGACGTTGCGATTGTTCCTTTCGTAAACCCACAAAGTTGCAAAAGTATTCTTCTGTTTAACTTTCCAACTAATGTCGCAGGTCATACATGAATAGTGTGCATCAGTTTGCTGCTGTATCCTCTACAATAGCGACTGACATAGTGGTTTGGTCATTTATTTTAGGAGGAGAGTCTACTGTTGAGAACTGTCAGATCCTCCAGACTAGGGTGAACAGATCCAAATCTGACAAAGCATGGGTAGAGCAAGCAGAGATGCGGGGTTTCTCCTGCGATATCAAGTTTACTGGTGAGTAGATTAACTTTGTCCCTGTCTACAATATTCCAGAGATTGCCGCCTCTCTGATAACCAATATGATATACAACAAGCAAGTGAAGTCAAAACTGAAATTGGCTGATCATTAGTCATATCAGAATCTTATTCGTTTGAACACTGGCATGTTTTTCCCCTGAAACAATCATAGATTTTCTATTTGACTGTTGAGAAATAAAAGTATGATCATTTGTTGTTCATTAGCATAATTTATTCCTTTAAAACCTTCTCATCTTGACCATATTGAATTTCAATGCTGTTCCACGCATTTTCTAACTGTTGAGAACTTTTAATACCTTAGCATAAAGAACATTAAAGACCCCAATAGTTGAGAACTCTGTGAGTGCCTTTTGTAACTAATGTTTGCCGACATTTTGGCTTCTAAATTTGTCTTTATTGACGCCTTATGGTGTGTTCATTCGTTGAGTAACAATCGTTTGTGTCCAGGTGGAGTTTCACACCTAGTTTTAGATTTCAGTGCCCTAGGATCTTGATTGTGTTCATTATGACTAAGCACATTGAACATAAAAAGTTTACTTCGTGCAAATGGGCTACTGATTTGTTCTTTATGCTTGACAATGATTTAGGAGCAATTTCACTCTCTTTTTGATGAGTCACTTTTAGAAAGATTACATGCTAGTATATGCTGCACTAAGCCACTAACTGTACCTAAAATTTGATATCCGGAACAAAAACTTTAACCAAACATGCGTGTGTTTTGCACTTAATTCAAAATGCGGGAGCCGTTATTTAATCTTAATATTTCACAGTATTATTGTATCTTCTCTTCACTATTTGAACAGATAAGGAGCTTGATGTAATTGAGATGGCAGTCTATGGGGATGTCATTCGCCCAGGGAAGCAGTGCCGCTGCAGGACAGTGGCTGAGATGCTGGGACAGGTGAAGTCAAAGAACAAAATGGCTGCTTGTGAGTTACCAGGCAACAATGCCTCTTAACATCTTCACTTTTTTCTCCAGTCAGGAACCATTAACTTTCGTAACACAACTGACTCCAATGAACATGTGATTGAAATTGTTTCAAACACTAGCATGCCGTATGCAGAAACACTGCCAGAATGTGCCGTAGCTCTCAGTCATTTGCGTAAATGAACATCAGTTGTGTTGTGTTGATCCCTTGTGCATGTTGTATGTGCAACAGTCGAGAGGCGACACCATCAAGAAGAGTTGATTAGCCCTTCATCTCGTAGTTGAGCTAGTGTAGCCTGCTTGAACGGTTTATAAATGATCTGTACAGTCACGACAAAGCCTTTCGCCGGAAATAACTGGGCTAACTAGATAGATATGAAACTTAACAGGAACAAAAGTAATTGTCCATAATCTACACGAGTGGTTAATCTTGCCAGCCGTGAACATGAGTGAGCGTCGCAACACCAGAACAGTGAGTATTGGACTCGTTTGTCTCTCGGGGCTGATCGGCAGAGATGCTAGGTTGAAAATAGAGACCTCGTACAACGCATGGCTGCCGCTTTGAACGCTTGAATTTTTTCACTCCTGAAGCCTACACAATTTTTTGTTTGAACAGTACACGTTTTTTGGATGTTGTATCATATAAAGATTCAATCAAACATCGTGTAAATGTTGCTGACTAACAAGACTTTGATAGTTGCCGAATTCGTTTGGCGTACATCATCATTGCCCGGCCATCACAGTCCATGCAGCTAGAGGCGGCAAGGATACGATTAGACTGCCACTTACAAGAGAACTTACTTTGAGCTGCACAATATGATGTCCTTATAGCCGAATGTGGTCGTCAAAAGGTGTCAACGATTGGGTATGCGCCGACTGATCTCGACGGCCATTGTTAAACACCACGATGCGATCTGAACTGTGTGAGGACTGAGGATGCATGATCCAGTCAACTGATGTGCGTAGTTGTATATGCGCTGAACTGTTCAGCTATATCAGTTGTTCAGAGCACAGGCGCTCTTTCAAACTGTTACTTGTTGCCGATGTAGTGCATGTTCCATCTCAAAAAGAATTGCAGATTGGGAGAAGAGAGACAGCATAATATCGGAGATTTTTTTTTGAACAACGTGTACAAAAGAATTTGATTTATTAATACTTAGTATGCATCAATACTTCATAAAACAACAAACTTTAATATAACTTTTAATGAAACAAAAGCTAATAATATACTACTAGGATTTGATCCAAAAGAAAACCTAAACACTAAAATGTTTGGTCCACACATCCTATGTACTAACCACCTCGACATATGGTAATTCCACGGAACCCATGTATAGCTTGCCATCTTTCCTCTCCATCACTTCCGTTGGTCGCACGCTCTTGGGACCCCGCATCACTTGGACTATCTTCCCATCTGTGTTGATCCTTACGGCAAGCATGTGGTTGTCCGGGCCAAATGGCAGCTCATTCTTCTCGCGATGCAACGCCACCCAATACCCGCCTCTCCCGTCGGTCCTCACTGATCCAAAAGAAAACCTAAACACTAAAATGTTTGGTCCACACATCCTATGTACTAACCACCTCGACATATGGTAATTCCACGGAACCCATGTATAGCTTGCCATCTTTCCTCTCCATCACTTCCGTTGGTCGCACGCTCTTGGGACCCCGCATCACTTGGACTATCTTCCCATCTGTGTTGATCCTTACGGCAAGCATGTGGTTGTCCGGGCCAAATGGCAGCTCATTCTTCTCGCGATGCAACGCCACCCAATACCCGCCTCTCCCGTCAGCCCTCACGTTGTCGGGATAGCCGGGCAGTTCCGCGAGCGGCTCGGACTTTCCAGCGTTAGGGCCCTTGATCCAATGCCTCATCAACTTGCACGGTCCGGTGAGCGCGACCACAAGGTGCGTCCGATCTGAGCTTAGGGCGAGGCCATTAGGGTACGTGATACCCGATTGCAGCACGGTGACGGTGTTTGTTTGCGGGTCGTACCTCATGAGACGCCCCGTAGAGTCCCCAGTGGCAGTCACTCTCTCGTGTTGCGATCGCCGATACTTGGTGCTGCTGTCGGTGAAGAAAACTTCGCCGGTCACCTGATCAACGTCGACTCCGTTGGTGAAGCGAAGCGGCACGCCGTCAGCCTTGGTAACCAGCACCTTGGCCTGACCACCGCCTGGCCCGACACGCATCAGACCTTTGTATGCGCCGGCGATGTACAGGTTGCCGGACTTGTAGTGGAACCGTAGGCCGCACTGGCTCTCGGTGCAGGCTTTGGCGTTGTAGTAGCCCGGGCTGTAGGCGTAGGTGGACCAGCCGCGCGCGTCGCCGTTCCACTTGAGGACGCGGCCGTCGGAGACGCCGCTGTACGGGCCGGCTCCGTCGCCGTCGAACGCGACGCTCTCGGGGCCGCGCAGAAGTGATCCTTTCAGGTTCAGGTGCTGGCTCCGGCTGCCGTCGATTGTGCCCGTCGTCGTCTCGGCGGCGATGGGGCGTGCCGCGGCGCACGGCTGGAGCAGCAGCAGGAGGAGGACGGTGATCAGCGCCAGTAGGGGAAGCTTCTTCGCCCCGGCGCCGATCGCCATGGTTGCTGCTTCTTCAACTTTTTTGGTGTTGTGTTGGTTGGCTACGCGCTTGCTCTGGTTCGATGGGCAGAAACGCAGGGTGGCTTCGCCTTTTATGGCGGCCTTGCCTTGTATCGGCTGACCGATTCGGTGATGTGGTCGAGCATTACTCCGACTCGGTGGTCTCGTTTCCGACTTCTCCTGATGCGATTAGGCATGTTCCGGACTCCGAATCGGCTACGGACTACGGATTAACGGCCTGTGTCCCCAAGGCATCGACGGAGCCGCCGGCTTTGTAGTGTAAGGATATCAAAGGTCGTGAAGAACAAGGACAAGAGAGAGATCGATCGGTTGTGCGTGTAGCAGTAGCACAACTTGCGTACATGATTAGAGTGATTTGTTAAACGACAATTTCCTCCGCTGTATATTTGCTCTTTTCGAAGCGTGTTGGTGTGGTCGATGCTGTACCCTTGACCCTTCGTACTGGAACTTGTCGCCGTCGACCATGTTGGAGTACTTCAGCTTCTCCTCCTGTGGCAGGTAGAACTCCCTTGTCAAGCAAAGAATGTCGTCCAGGCCTACCGCCGGCACGCCGTGGCCGATCACCTACGGCGGGTTATTGAAACGGTTTAAACAGAAGTGTAGCATAAGCGTCCGCTATAATATTCTTTAACTTCGACAGTAAATATATTTTGATGTACTTAGAAACATGAAAATAATATAGGTACATTCGAATTGAAATATAATTTCATAAAAATACACACTTTAACCATAATTATA